>PVIY010008206.1:0-78151 GCA_004026745.1 Myrmecophaga tridactyla
ATCTGAACTCCAGAAAAACAAGTTCTTCAATCTAAACCATTTCTGTGGGTATGAACCCATTTCAAGTAGGACCTTTTGATGGAGTTACTTTAGTGAAGGTGTGACCCATCTCAATCAGGATGGGTCTTACTAGAGTGCTTTATAAGGGAAATGAAGTTGAGAGAGAGAAAGAGAAAGCCACAGGAAGCAAGAAGATGAACATCAATGGAACCCACAAGAGGAAGGAGAGATCTGGAGATGCTGCCATGTGCCTTGCCATGTGTCAAGCTAAGGACCAAGGACTACTGGCAGCCAGCCCCAGAACAACAGTCTTTGGGAAGAAAGCATTGCCTTTTGATGATGCCTTGATTTGGACTTTCTTTTAGCCTCACAACCTTAAGCAAATAAATTTCCATTGTCGTATCTGACCTATTTCATGGTATTTGCTTGAGAAGCTCAGGAAACTAAAATGGGTTAAGGTTGAATAGGGTGCCACAAATTTAGCTTGATAAAAGCATATCCGTTACTCCATACCTATAGAACCAGAAGTGGCCTATCAACTCTGCTAATGCTCTGAGATCCAAAAAACATCCCATCAAGGCATTCAAAATTACAGTGAGTACAGGGTTCTGAAATGGCAATGGCAGGACAGAACCACAGCTCTAATAATTATTAGATGTGTGACTAGGCAAATCAGCCTCACCTGCCGTGTCTATAAAATAGGGATTAAAATCCTAACTATGTTATAGAGTATATGTAAACACTACATGAAAAGAAGTATTAATGCAGTGCCTGTCACAGAGTAAAGACTCAATAAATGTTACTCACATAAAAAAGTGCATCTTGTAAGTCAAGTATTTGGTTTTCAGTCATGTGGGGAATTAGCCTAATAAGTGATTATAATTTCTTCAATGAGTGTTAAACACATATACATATTCATCTGAATTGAGATAATATCTGGAAATTAATGTAGGAGCCAATATCCCTTGGTTCCAGGTGGGCTAAAATCCAGGAAAATCAAAGACACTTCCACCGAACTCAGGGTGGTACCATTGCCTCCCTTACTGAAACTGAACCAAACATATTGATTAAGGTCACCCAACTATATTCATATTAAAAGCATGCAGATGAGTTTTTATCACTTAATTCACAATGAGGAGATGAGAGTCATCATCAATCACACACTTTTTGAGACTTGTACCATGTTCCTGGACTAAAGATTTTAAATAAGAGATTAGAGTATTTAAAAATTTTTTTTTTTTAACATGGGCAGGCACCAGGAATCGAACCCAGGTCCTCTGGCATGGCAGGCAAGCATTCTTGCCTGCTGAGCCACCATGGCCCGCCCGAGTATTTAAATTTTCACAAGAATCCCTGAGAGCCAGATTGTGTTATCCCTGTTGGAAAGGTGAGTTATTTAAGGCTGAAAGAGTTCAAGTGCCTTTCCCTAGGCCACAGTACCAGTTAATTGTAAACTGGGATTTGAAACTATGTTATGAACCTCATATCCCAATCTCTTTAAAATAACTATGATATTCTTTTCTCTACAAACATGATACTAAAAAAGGAAATACAAAAACTGCCATTCTCAGAAAGAGCAAATATGTCCAGTCCCTGGCATACTGAGAACAAGAAGAACTAAAATTGAGAAAATTCATCCATGATAAGTGAGCTGAATGGAGTACACTAGGTCATATGTGTTCTCTTTATCCCATTAGCAGACAAACAAACAAAAATCTCTTCCTCTCAAGATCCTTTTCAAGCCTCAGTTATGGGTTCAATCTCTTCTTACTATATTAAGGACTCCTGTGACTGGACCAATGTTCCTATAGCTGGCTCTGCCCATCACACCTCTCTACTCAGACATCTTCAAGGACTCCCCACTGGCCAAAATTTGGAAATGAAGGCCATTCACCATCAGACACTGATCACTGAAGTTTTCTCAGCTTCCTGCACAAATCCACATACTGGGCCAGGACACAAACAAACCTGTGCACTCCAGTTTCTGGACTTTTACTTCTGCTCTTCTCTACTCAAATACCCTTTTAAGATCTCAGACCACTAAAACTGTTCTCATTCTTCAAGGCCCTACTCAATGAACCTCTCTCTCATGAAGTATTCCTGGGTTTCCCAGTTACAAGTAGTTCCCCTCAAGTCGCATGACACTTGACGTGTTCCTCTTGTTTTGTGGTATTGTGGTAAAGTTCCAGGCACACATCTTCTTTCTGCTTCTAGACTGCAAGATCTTCTGGAGCAGGAGAACTTTTCCAGCTCCCCTCTTGGAGCTAGTGGAACGCTTGCCCAAAGTTTGTGCACAATAGTACCTGTGGTGATGCTCAGCAATTGCCCTCATAAAACTGCAACTTTGATTTCCTAGCTGTTACTCCAAGCATCTGGAGTAGCCCCTTCTTTAATGGTTATATCCAGTGACTCTTCTGTAAATTCCTAAATGCTTCTCTCCAGCTTTGACAGGTAGAAACTATTAGGCCTCTCTGAATCTGGACATCTCTGGTGTACTTGCTTCTAGAAAGAAGCTCAAGCATATACCTAGTATAAACCCACTAGTAATAGATGTCATGCTGCAAGTAGTCTTTCACATGTCTGGTCATCTGTCCTGCAAGTAGTCTTTCACATGTCTGGTCATCTGTCCTACGTCCCCTTAGCTTCCTTCTAAGGCAGAGAGATGCCCACAAATCCACCTTGGTTTTGATGAGCTCTCAAGCCACAAAAGGCTCTTTCCCTTACACACAAGTTGGGTGAACTCTGCGCTTATTTTCATAGTTTCCAAACTCAGATTTCAGATGTAGCCACAGACTCAGTCTGCTTCAATATTCCCAAATATCATTCATAGAGGGACCTATGTGATCAAATCCCAGAAGCTACTTTATTGTGTTTATAATTTAATTTGATACACAAAATAAATTCTAATAGTGGTTCTGAGGTTATGCCAGCAGTGATGGGTTATAGGAAGGGGGTACTGGGAGTGGAGAAAAGTCAAAATTATACAATCCTATTTCAGTATTCTCTAAGTATGGTTAAAAGACCATCACATTGTAAATACATGGGTGATTTAATAACGTCTAAATTTAGAACCACTGGACTAATTGTTACAAGTTATTGGTAATCTTCCAGGAAAAAGAGAAGAAATAGAACTCCTGATTCATAAATCCCACCCTTTCCAAACAAGTGCACAGAATGATTGCTGAAGAAGATATTCACATTAATGAACTACACTGTTCAAATGCTGAAAACCCACTCTCCCAGCATATCACTGATGTAAGCCAGGGATCCTTAAACTGGCATCTCTGGATGTGCCAAATCATGACTATAAACCCCCCTTTGTGTGTAGTTTGGATAACAGTCAGGGCTCTTTCTGTTGAAAATGTCAGAAAATTCATCTCAAATGAATGGATTGAATACCCCAACTTATAAATTAATTTCAGGCAGGGCTAGATCCAGAGGCTGAAGTGATAGCAAAGGGTTTCTCTATTTCTCCATCTCTTAGACTAGGCCAGCTGTTTCCATGTAACAGCCTCCAAATCCCCTGTCTTAGACTTTTCCTGCCTTGAGTTCAGCAGAAAGAGGGGCTTCTTTCCAGAATCTTCAGATTGGACCAACTAGAGTAAAACACCCATGCCGGAACCAATCACTCTGATTAGAAAGATGAGTAACCCTTCCCCTCAATGACAAGAACTGTGAGTAGGGGATGGGTATTTTCCCAAAAGGAGAGACCATCTGCTCTAACCAGAAGTGTAGATGGAAATTTTACAGACAAAACAATAGATTTACCATAGCTCATAAGTGTTATTTTTTTCCTCTGAAAAGAGTGTCAATGGCTTTGTTTAGACTCTCAAAGTTGTCAAAAAAACCTTTGAAGTAGCTAAGAAATGGTAGAAGCCATAGTTCTTTACATCCAGTGAGGGTAGGTATAAGATGGCAGAGCTCTAAACCAGGAGTCTGAAGGCTCAGATTCTTGCTCTCGCATCTGCCTAACAAACTCTTAGGAATTTCACTTTCATCATCTGTTTGTACAAAAACCAGAAATAATAACATCAAATGTCCCATTAAAATTTCCCTTTCATAACAATCTTTCTACTTGTAATCACTTTTTCAATGGCTCTCTTTCCATTAAACTAACATGGTTAAATAAAAGTTAAACCCTAGTCATACATATAGCTCTAAATTTTCTAGCAGTCAATAATGAGAAATTAAAAATCAACAGTGAAATTAAATTTAATTATATATTATTCAACG
Organism: Myrmecophaga tridactyla; assembly: GCA_004026745.1. NCBI lineage: Eukaryota > Metazoa > Chordata > Mammalia > Pilosa > Myrmecophagidae > Myrmecophaga > Myrmecophaga tridactyla. The sequence goes on from PVIY010008206.1 coordinate 4,234, forward strand.
CTCTCCAGAGAAATAGAACTGACAGGCCGTATCTATATCTGTATAATTAAATATATAATATTTATTCTAGAAATTGGATCATGTAACCATGGGGATTAGCAAGTCCGAATTCCATAGGGTAGGCTGCAAGTGAGAGCTAAGGTAAAGGTTTTCAATGAATTCTCTGGGAGAAGTTAGCTGGAAAAAGTAAAGATAGGAATTCTTCTTTCTGACTCCTGAAATCATCAGTTTTCCCTTTAAGGCCTTCAGTTTATTACAGGAAAATTCTCTCATTGTGAAAGGCAATCGCCTTTGCTGACTGTGATATAATCAACCATAGATGCAATCAATGGGTTAAAGATTTAAATCCACAAAATACCCTCAGAGTAGCAATCAGGCCAATGCTTGCTTGACCAGACAACTGGACACCATAGCCTGGCCAAGTTGATACATAAACTTAACTATCACATGAATCTCATAGAGATGTGACGATTTTTTGAGTCATATCTTAAGGGCTATAAAAGATAGAGTCCATAAAAGTTTTACAAGTACATGCAGGACACCTAACAATGGGATTGGTATATACCATGTTCCAATAAAATATGGCATAGTTGTTTGTGTTCTTGTTTTCCTCTTTATATTTGCCTTTGCTCATTGTGAAATCAAGGGGATACCTTTGATTCTAAAAATGATCCTAATCAAAGACAGAGGGAATTCCACTATTTATGATATGTCTGACCAGCCAACCATTTGGGACCCTCCTTGTAATCTCTCTCACATATCAGATGTCTACCTGCATTACTGGAATCTATTCTCACACTTCTAGCCAACAGGGTATGACATTTGATTTCTAACTCCCCTTTCCTCCATTTTTGTTATATGATGACTTTCTTGCATTTCCTATCCTTTTTGTTCATGATCCAATCAAATACAGCCTCTATCCATCAACTCTGGATATTTTCCTGAATCTTAGTCAATATAGGTTTTAAAAATAGATTTTAAAATCCCTACCGCACCAAAGCTATGAAGACCAAGCTGCAAAATAAAACTCAGCATCACTAAAATTTGATTTTTTTTGCCACTTAATGTTAGAGACTTATACTAGAGATAAGAGATCCCTTATCTTATCTCTTACATTTATCTTATCTTAAAATGTTAAAGAATCATTTCCCAAGAAGCAGACATTGCATCATTTCAAGAGCCAAAATTAAGAACTAGCCCTCATGACCCAGGAAGAAAAATGCTTTTGAAATATCAAATTTAAAGTTTTTGTTGCATAATTTTAGTTAACAGCAGAGGTGGACTGGAGAAAAAACACAATAAACTCTTTTCACAAACCCAAGGTATCAAAAGAAACACATAAGGCTTACATAAAGATTTAAACATTTTCATTTTTTGATAGAGAAATGAAAAATTATTAGAAATTATAAAAATCATTATATGCATACCATTTACTGTTTCCATAAAAACACATACATTTTCCCAACCCTACTGGTAAACTCTACCAGGATTTATGATCCCTTACTTCTAAAGAAAATCTCTGATTCTTTTGGGAGAAGATTGTATTTGTTCTTTAGAACACCAAGTATATATAGCATCTGATAAATATGGTACAAAATAATTTAACAAATCTCAAAGTCATAGAAAAAGACCTTGAGAGGTCAATGGATCCAGTCCTGATTTCACACATGACAACCACCAAACTATTCCAGTAACAGCCTCCTGTTTTAGTTTGCTAATGCCACCTGAATGCAACATACCAGAGATAGGTTGGCTTTTATAAAGGGAATTTATTAAATTACAAGTTTATAGTTCTAAGGCCATAAAAATGTCCAAACTAAGGCATCCAGAGAGAGATACTTTGACTCAAGAAAGGCCAATGGCATCCCCCCTGTGCCAGGTGGGAAGGCAAGTGGCTGGCATCTGCTCGTTCTTTGGCTTCTGGTCTCAAACAGCTTTGCTGGGGGCATTTTCTTTCTGCTTCTCCAAACATCTGTCTGTTTTGGCCCTGAAGCTTTTTCCAAAATGATTCCCTCTTAAAAGAGTCCAGGAAGTGACACACCCTGAATCGAAGGAGACATATCTCCATGGACACTAACTAATCAAAAGTTCCTACCCACAATTGGGTGGGTTACATCTCCTTGGAAACAACATACCCGAAAAGATCCCACCCAACAATAGGTCTGCCCCCACACAATTGTAATTGGATTAAAAGAACATGGCTTTTCTGGGGTACATAACAGTTTCAAACCAGCATACCTTCCTTATAACCAAATCACAGTGTGTTAGAAAGAGTAATCAGGACTTCTAGAAGGCTATGCTAAAAATAACCTGGCTTTCAATCACCTGCATCAAGAGGTTCTGTGCTTCTGACTCAATTCTGATCTGCATTCTTTATCACTCATATAAACATAACCATCACCTTCCTGCATATACAAATGCACTCAGCATCACCAAAACTGATGTCTTTTCTCCATACAGACCCTTCTCCATACCTGAAGCCATTCCTCATTACTTTTCAACCCAACCACAGGAAATTACTGTGATTTTTTCTACTAAAAAGTTTCTGGAAATTCAGTTCACTACATCTTGAAAATTACAGCCCTCATGAAAGCTTTCAAGTCATACCTATTTTAAATCACCTGCTTCTTTTATCAGGATAAAAGGATTATAAGGATGGCTGTAGCCCTCCTTTTGTTTATCCGTCCTTATTGGTGAAATGCTTCCCCCTTTCTCACTAGCTAGGTAGGTAGGGAGCCTCAGCTACATTATTCTAAAGGAAATACTGATGTCATCTGTTACTTAGAGGGTTTTGCCAACATGCATGCCCTGGTTCTCCCAGGATTGCTATTCCAGGGAAATAAAATAAAATGAATGAATAGATATGCCCAGATTCTATATTAAAATGTCAACTCTGACCTTTGAAGATTAGACCAGTCAAAGACAGCCATGATTAATGACCTTCTCCTCAGTTTCCATGAGTAAGGAGTCACATTTATAAGCTACAACCAGTAAGATGAAGAATAGTGGGTGTGTGATTACTCGACAAGATGTGAAAAGCATTCAAACTCGGTGCTTTCATATATTACTTAATTATGCCAGTTTAAAAAGCCAATTAGAATGCAGTTTGATCATTTATTCATAACTTTTGACCACATGAATTTACATGATAGATATATTTCAAAGTGTATTTGTGATCAGATGTCATCCAGGAAGTTTCAGAAAGAGAAAAATATAGGCAAGGATCCAGGTAACTGAGCATGTACTTCCTGTCCCACCTGAAATTCTCTCAACATCTCTTCCCACCCAACCCCCAATGTGGGCTTAAGAGGACAATGCAGATGCTTGGGAACATTCAAGAATCTCCCTGCAGCATTACACTATAGACAGATGGAAACATCATGGCATTTGGCATGATGTTTATGAGTAAAAAAGTCAAGATGAAATAACTAAAGCCACTAATTATTGTTTTTTTAATATCACAATACTAACAGATTCCAGTTTCTTGGGAGAGGGCTTAAAATCCATTTCATTAACCCCCCACCTCCTCCTCACACATACTTATGCACGTACATTCACATACACAAGGCAAGAAGCTCTTGGAGGGCATATCTAATTTTCCCTCCTTGCATCCTAGTGCAAAATTGACTACTTTATGAGAAGTTGGTGAATGGACTTTAATTTCCATGAATATCCTCAATTTGGAGGGTTGGCTGATCTTCACAAAGCATTATTTTGATCATTTTATGTAACACCTCCCAAATTCCAAGATTCTGCTAATGCTTCCACCTTCTGCACATTTCTCAGTCAATACCATTCATAATCTGCCCCAAATCCCCATTGTAAACATATTTTTCCTTCCTTTTTCCTAGGAATTCTGCACTTAATCATCACTACTCCTCAACAGTCTGTTGACCTCTATACATTTTCACACAGCATTCCTGGAATGTCTAATGCATTTCTAATCCCAACTTTTAGGGCCCATTTCCAAAGTCACTTCTTCATGAATTCTTTCCTGATGAACTCTCACTGGGATACATGTGATCTTTTTCTCCACAGTACTGCGGCCCTACAGTACTGTGCATGTTATAGCTACACAGTACTGTGGATGTTACAGTCTAGTGCTTTAGCCCCATGCTGCACTGCAATGACCTTACAGGAGGGATTATGATTACGGCATAAATAACGTATGCCCAGCAGTGGTAGACTGTGTGCACTACGCATTGTAGATTTGTAGCATATGCATGTAAATAATTAGTGTGTAATTAAAAATAACATAAGTGGCCACACTCTATTCTAGGTACAAATTTTAAAACTACAATGAAATACTTTTTTCATCTACTTTTTGACAAAGACAAAAAATGATTACATACTGTTTAATAGGACTCTAGGAAAACAATTATCAAACATTACCGGTAGAAGTATAAACTGGGAATTTTTTAGGCGAAGCAATTTGACATATATCTGCCAAAATGGTAAATGCACATGCCCTTTGATGTAGCAATTCCTTTTTAGGTATTCCGCCTACAGTTATACTGCTACATGTTTGAAAATATGTAAATGCAATGGCATTCTCATTGAAGCAAAAGTTAGAATCAATGTAAATGTCCATAACAAGGACTGGAGTAAATATTAAATCACATCCACAGGATGAAATACTATACAGCTTTTAAAAAGAAAAGAATAATGATCTTTAAGATGTATCACTAATAAAAACAAACAAAATCTAGATTCAAATCTATATTTTATGAAAGAAATAAAAACAAGAATATGCATATTCTTATTTGTTCATACATAAAATATATCTGAAGAAATAGACAAGAAATTAATAATAGTAGTTACCTCTGGGGGGAACACTAGGTAGCTGGAGCACAGGAGTGGAAGAGAAAGTTTTTCCTTTATATCCTTTGATATGCCTTGGATCTTAAACCACGAAACTGCATTACCTGTTCAAAAATAAATAAAACTGCAATTAGTTAATATTTAAATAAACTGAGTATGAATCCCTCACTCTTTGAATCCCCTTTTAGAACAGTGCTTCTCTCAGTGGTACCTACAAGGATGTCCAAGGTGCAAAGCTCCAAAATGCAAAGGAAAGAGTTTGCTGGTGAGAACCACAGCTGGGCCAGAAAGAAGAGAGAATATTATGGGAGGGAGAACGCAGGGGGCTTATACTTGTCACATTCATTGCGGGGATCATCCTCATTTACATTTTTAAGTCATTCAAAATTTCTCTTTAGTCACATTGAGTGAGAACTTTCAGATGAAAGGATCAAAAAAGGGAGCTTACACCTCAAAGTTATCCTAGGTTCCTCAGTTTCTTATCACCATGCTCCTGCCTCAGCCAGGGATAGTCAGAACTTATCCTAATTTTCAAGGTCATCCATTGCTCGGTTTATATTGTGAATAAATAGAATAAATGGGTTGTGGGATCTGAGAACTTAGAGCTGGTGGGAATGTCTTATCTTTGGCTTGGTATCCTAGTTTACCAGAGCTTCTATAATAAATATCATATACTGGTTGCTTTAAGTCCCAGGAAATTATTGTCTCATAGTTTTGGGGGCTAGAAGTACAAAATCAAGGTATTGGCAGGATCATGCTTTTTCTGTGATTCTGCAGCATTCTGGTGCCAGCAATTTTAAATCTCTGGCTTTGTCTCATGGTGGTCCCTCTCCCCGCCTTGTCTTCTACTATTGTGTACAAAGTTCCTGTTTATAGGGATTCCAGTCATATTAAATCAAGGCGCACTCTGATTCAGGTTGGCCTAACCTTAACTAATAATCCCTTCAAAGATCTTATTTACAAATAGGTTCACATCCAAAGGACTGGGGAATAATGCTTAAACACATCTTTGTACTGGGCATTATTCAGCCTAGAACATGGGGTGTGGATTTGTGGAAATGCTCTCCCATGCTTTCCTGCCAGGGAACCTCCTCTGATTATCCCTGAAGATTTGATGTGAACACATGTAAATTAACAGGATTTGTTACAAATTAAAGATCAGATAATAAGTCCCAGGGCCAAAAACATACTAAAACCAAAAAATAATAAATGAACAAAATGACAACAAACCTGCATCAACCAGGGAGATTTTCCCTTCTCCATTTAATCACACAAGCTCATTTCTAAGAAAGGATAATTAAGATAATGTCCATTTTAAAACCACTTTAAATGATAATTAAAAAAATAAAGAAGACAGTTCTTCATTTGAATTCACCTAAATGAGCTTTAATTATGCAATGGGAGCAACTGAAAAGAACTAATTAGAAAGTATATCCTTGTTTAAGTACATTCCCATAAATGTGCTTCATAAATGGTTTTCATTTGAAAAGACATCTTTTTATTTTAATCTAAATAAGGACTTGATCTTTGTGCATAAAAAGAAGACCAAATAGAGATGTTAGCAGGGAAAAAAAAACCTGTGTATTGAGGCTTTAAAAGTACAAATTAAATGTTTGTCTTCCTCAATTGTGTCAATTGATTGACACTATTCTGAGGTCTTAAACAGATGGAAGATGGTCTCCTGCCGGATTCCAGTTGGGAGATGTTTACAAGCTAGAAGATATTTGCAAGCTCTTCAGTTTCCATTTAGCATGAAGGAATTGATTTACTATTGAAGCCCTAGAAGTTGCAAAGGGCTTGTACCAACATCATATTAACATTTGGGTGACTTTGCATAGGATTTCAAATTCTCTTATTTGCCCAAGTGAGTTTGAAGCCAGAGTATGTTTTGAAAGGCAAAGTATATGTCCACACTATATTCTTATAGGAAAGAGCAAGGCTATTTTATTCTCTACATTTTCCCAAAATCTTCACCTTGGAATTATGTCTGGTTTTATTTTAACCTCAAAAGAGCCCAGTCATTTGGGAGGGATAAAAGTGAGCTGTGGCAATGTTCAAATCAGCTAACAAATTACAAATAATAAAAGTGATACTGGCTTATATTTACTGACCACATCTATGTGTCAGGTTCTATACCTTGGGTTTTAGATAGATCTATCTGAACATCTCATCTGTCCTATGAATATGTATTAATTTTATCTCATACAAAATCTTTACTTTTGTTAGTCCCAAGGCTTGCAAACCCCTAGGCCCTCTCTTCAGATGAACCCCACCAAAACCACAAAAAATTCTAGATGGGGAGGACCCCAGGCAAATCCAAGGAATATCAGACGTTGTGTTTACCTTCCCCAATCTACAGAAACATCAATTTTCTCCTGCTATGCCTTTTGATCAGCAGCGAAGGGCATATCTGATCAGAGAACCGCTTCATTCTAGGGCAGCAGAGCAAGGATCAGAACTCTGATGTTTCCTGCATACTCATAGAGAGACTGGCTGGATGAATTTACTATACTCTATCTGAGCCATGGCCCGATACAAACACGGAGCCCCTCCTACTGCACCACACATCTCACAGACCATAAAACCTACTTCTTATACTGACCACTATGCTGCTTGCCAACCACATTGATTGCTCTGGCTGTGACCTCTCTTAATTTATTTTATTTTATTTTTGTATGCTGTATATCAGGGTCACTTTTATTCTTTTTCCATGTAGGTATTCCTTTATTGCAGCACCAGTTGTTGAATTTTTTGTATCTTTGTTTGTTTGGGAAGTGCATGGGCTGGTAATCAAACCCGGGTCTCCGGCATGGCAGACAAGAATTCTACCACTAAACTACTCTCACACTCCCTGCTTTTTATTTTTAATTGAAATTGGTATGACGGTAGATCCACATGCAATTGTAAGAAATAATACAGAGAGATCCCCTAAACCATTTACCCAGTTCCTCAATGGTAGCATATTTCAAAATTATAGTATATTATCACAACCAGGATATTGACTTTGATACAATCCACCTATCTTATACAGATTTCTCCAGTTTAACTTGTACTCACTTGTGTATATGGGGGGGGGTGTGATAAGTTCTATACAGTTTTATCAGATGTGTATGTGTGTGTATCTGCCAAGTCAAGATACTAAACTTCCATCACCACAAGAATCCCTTTTTGGTTGCCTCTTATAATTGCATCAACCTCCCACCCACCACCTAGTCCCTATACTTAACCATTTTCAATTAATAATGTATTTCTAAAATAACGTCATTTCAAAAATGTTATATAAATGGAATCACTCAGTATATAATGTTTTGGAACTGGTTTGTGTGTGTGTATGTATTCTATTATGGTTGCTCAGCTTAAACCTCTGGAGATTTAACTAAGAGGCTGTATGTATCGATTGTTTGCCCCTTATTCTTGCTGAGTAATACTCCACAGTATATACAATAGCTTGTTTAATCATTCACCCATTGAAGGACTACTAGACTGCTTCAAAGTTTCGACAATTTAAGATAAAGCTGCTATGAACATTTGTGTATAGGTTTCTGTGTGAACTTAAGTTTTCATGTCCTGTGATAAATGCCCGGGAATGCAATTGCAGGGCACTGTGGTTGTTGCATATTTAGTTTGATAAGAAACTGCCAAATGGTTTTCCAGAGTGATTGTTCTACATTCCCACCAGCAATGTACAAGTGGTACACTTTCTCTGCATCCTTGCCAGAATTGGGTATTATCATTATTTTTCATTTTAACCATTCTGGTAGGTACATAGTGGTATTACATTGTGGGTTTAATCTGTATTTGCCTGATGGTGAATGATTTTGAACATCTTTATATGTGATTATTTGCCATCATTATATCCTCTTCATTGAAATGGTCATGCCTATTTTGACCCATTTTCTAAGAGGATTGCTTGTTTGCTTGTTTTGTATATGTGTGTGTGTATGGGTGTGTTGTTTCATTGTTGAATTTGAGGGTTCTTTATTCTAAATAGTGGTCTTTTGTCAAATGTGTCCTTTGCAAATATTCTAGCCCCTTATTTGGATCAGTAACATGGTGAGTAAAAATAAAGCACAATATCAAAAGCCATCATTAGAGGAAAAGTTATTATAAGAAATTTCTGATGGAAAGACAGCAAAAGAAATAAGATCTACAAAGATCAACTGCAGAAAATATGCAAATGAATTTGCTCTGGGAGTGACCAAAGGAACTCAAATTACCAAGTCCCAAAGAAGGCAAAAATCATTAAAGAAAGCTCAAGACACAGAAGAATCAATTCCCAAGGAAAGCGGCTTAATGAAACAATATGGAAGAGATATACATGATGGATAAAGTCAATACTTTCAGAAACAATAAGGAAAATAAAACAGAAAGAATGCATCTGAGCTTGTTTTGATGACTAATTTGCCAACAAATACTACACAACCCTTATGTATGTTACAGGCAAGAAAGATAAAGTAGACATGGTGACCAAGTTTTTTTGTCGTTTTTGTTAGAATTAATTCTGACAATTTTCAAATATACCACAATCAAACTATGATTCTTAAGACCCTCTTTGCTAGTGAGATTCTAGGGCACAGAGCAAAGAGGGCTTAGGGTGGGGGTGGGGGACATATTACAACTTCTCCATGATCTCATCATCCAAAACCCTTTTGATAGATATAAGAGAATTCAACAACCTAATTTTCAGTGCATGCTGAGATATAAGCCACCCACAGGAGGAGAATGTCTTGATTGGGCCTAGAGAAAGGATGAAGGACTGACCTGTGCACACAGCTAACTTTCCACACAACCGTGTGTGCAAATGCATGGTGAACTCAGAAGAGTTGCAGGCAGAATCTGATATTTGTAAAGATCTATTCAAGAAATGTCAGGGCATGCTTTAGCCCAGATGGGCAGGTTGCCATGGCTCTGGGTAATCAGCCCATTTACATAAAGATGCCAACTTGTAGCTGACAATGAAGGAACAGAATTCACTTCCACATAAGAGGGTGATGGTAAGGGCAGGGTGGAATGTCAGGGTTCCAGGGACACACTTTGTTCCCAACAACAGACCACGTACAGAGCAAAGCACCACCAGGTACAAGGGAGAGGAGCAAAGGCAGAGTCAACATAGCAGCAAGCTAGAATTGTGAAGGTTATACTCAGGCATCCCAGACCACAAAACAGGCACAGCTAATATTGGATCTATGACAGGAGGTCTCATTCCTGATTCCATTATCCAAAGGGCTGAGTGTGCTGATCAGCTCCATGCTGTGGTCACGCCTGATCCAGGAATTAGGTAAGGCAGAGCCTAAAGATAGAAAGGCCCAGTAATACCATCTTTCTCTCTTAACAGAATATTTTGGAGTAATAGGATCATATCAACTAAGATGCCTCTACCCCCAAATCTTTATTTCCAAGAGCAAATTGAATGTCAGGCATGTATAGTCTCTGATTTAATTTAATTCCTAGCCCCCCAGGAATCTTAAACAGTGAGTACTATGATTAACTCTATTTTAAAATGAGAAAACTGAGGCAAAGGAAAGTTAAGAATTATGTCCATAGTCACATAAATGGGAAGTTGCAGGATCAAGATTGAGAGTCAAACAGCTGACTCCAGAGCTTGCACACTTAACTACTGGTACTCCTTTTATTTCTGGAACTTCCGAGCAAAAACCAACTCATTGGCCTTAATATAGAGACACTACTGAAATGATCCACTATTTCAAATCAGCACATATCTTTGCCCCTGGGTTTTATAACACCAAGTGCTGTATTTTTCTTTGACTACTAAAGCATTCCAGAGATGTCCTGTGTAGATGTATTGGTTCCTAAAGTATTAGAATTCAGTCAGGGCCTCAGGAAAAATCAAAAGCTTTGCTAATGCACACATAAGGTTATTATTATTTGCTCTTTATCCCACAGAAGCTGGGAGGCCTAGGAGAGGCTAGTGATATATGTAGCAATGGAGGATATCAACATTTTAATTTTTAAAAAATTTTTGAGATAATTTTTGTTTAATATGCAGTTGTAAGAAACAATATAGAGACTCCCATAAGGCCATTACCCATTATTCGCCTCCAGTTCAACCATTTTTAAAATATTTGAAATAAAAACTTTATTAAACGGTGTTTATTATACCCATTTTGAAATACACCAGCAGCTATATGGCTATTGAAATCACCATAATAGCTTTTATGATATGGCAATGAGCTATAATTACATTTACTCCAATGCATTAGTCCTAGATACAGACAATTATTAATCTTATTATGGGTTCCTTTTGAATTATATTTCAAACAAATGAGGGTGTAATAAATTATTTAGTAACAGTTAGCTAATAAATCCAGGACACTCTTCACACAAAATCAATTTGATTCAAGTATATATGTATGTATGACAAATAACTCCTTCCTGGGTGATTTATCAACTTTATGTGGAATGGTCTTACAACAGTCAGGTACTAGTCCTGTTTGGCATTTCGAACCTTCCATTTAAGCCTAAGAGAAAGATGACAAAGTATAATTATTATCCAAGAAATTAAGCAAAAAAGTTTGTGTTAAGGGTTAAGTGTATGTTAAGTTCATGTTAAGACACGTACATATTAAGAACATGTGTCTCAAACAATAGAATTTTTTGAAGTAATAAATAAACTTTATTTGAATCAAAAATCAAAGAAATTATGCATGGTTACTGAAGAGAGACAAATACCATTGTTGCTATTTAGCCTTATTAAACCATAAAGCCCCAAATTACTTCTCACATATGTCCCAAAGGGCCACAGTTAGCTTAGGTTGAGAAAGCACAACACCAACCAGGGTGATGAAGGGTTAACAGAGATCCCATGAATTTGGAAGGGAAGGAATTGCTACAGCTAGAGGTCTTTGAGGTAGTTTGCAAGCCTAAAGTTCTGATTTTAAGGCCAAGATCAAGGCAAATGACCTTCAAAAACCAGTATATAGCTTGCCACATCAGGCCTCCACCCCATTCTCTCTTACTGTCATCCTGCTACTTATTGTCTTTAACATCCCAATTTATAATGTGTCTCCTGCAGGCTCTGCCTGGCTCATCTGAGTCTATTATATGCCCCCAGTGTGGAGTTTATCAAAGAATGATGTCTTAAAGAAGGATGTCTTCCTGCCCAGGAAACATATTAAACCTCTATTTTCCTAGTCCCCACCCCACCCGCCCACACACACATCAACCTAGCATAGTACTATAATCCCTGGGCATGGGGTTGGGATATCTGCATTTATAAAATTCCCTAGGTGATTATTATACCCATTTAAAATATGAGGACCAATGTCCTATCTTTCTTTCCCTAGCACCTTCCACACTTATTTTACATAAGAATAATTTCATAGAAGTTCAGCGGTTTTGAACAACCTCACCTTATAGTAAGGAGGCTAAGAATCAAAGATAAAGAGCTCATATCTGAACCTGTCTGATTGGCCTCATGGGCCTCCCATTCTCTTTGCCAGAAGAGGAGTCTTTTGCTTCTTTCCACCTTTGGAGAAGGAAGACAGATAAGTGATGCTAGGCCCAAGGATCAATCATGATTGGAACCAGAAAAGTGAATATGTAGAATCTTTCAACTTTTACCTTCTGCTCTCTAACAGATCATAGAGCTGCCTTAGGTATCAAAAGGACATTTGTCAGGGATGAAAGCCATCAGCCAGGTGGTTCTCAAACCTGACTGTGCAGTAAAGAAAGGTTCTTTCAGGAAAAAAAAAGAAGGTTCTTTAAGATTCTTTAAAGAAAAAAAAAATGTCCAATTGCCTGGACCACCCACAAATCAATTAAATCATCATCTATAGGCTTGGGTCTTGAACAGTGATTTTTCTTTTTCTTTTTTAATAAATGCAGCTGAATTTAATGTTCAGCCAAACTCAAAAAACACTATTAGTTCAGATATCCCTTGATTGAGAATCACAATTTATTCATTCAGTCTGCAACATTAATAAGTAATGCAGCAATATCAATTTATGGTAACTGATTTGTGTATGCTTGCATACACTGATACTGCATTATAATTAATTCCCCTATGGATTCTGTTTCCAGCACTCTACTTATTAACAAGTGATCTAACATCTATGGCTTCAATTCCTTTCTTTATAAAATACATGGTCAGTCTAGATGATTTATAAGAACCCTCAAGCTCTAAAACTCTAACCAAAGATCTTGGTTAATTTCCATGGTAGACGGCATGGACCTGTCACATTCATCTGGGGAGTTGTGTATATAGTAGATCATGATATACTATACCGACTTTGCCACCACCACCACTACCAAACGCCGACCACTGGCCTAGAAAACAAAAAGCATTGAAAAGTCAGAAATTGACTTCTATTTATGTTTTCATCTTTCCATAATATCTCCTGTAAGATGCCATGAGTGCCTGCTCAGATAGAACACCTTCAGGGCCCTAAGCTAAGTTTCCAAATATGATAGGTTATTGTAGGTATCTGCTACTGCATAAGAAACCATCTCAAAACTCAGGCTTAAGGCAGCAAAGATTTTATACTATCTCATAGTAGTACTTCATTGGAAAAGGGATTTGAGCAGAGTTCAGCTAGCTGATTTTTGCTCTCCATGACACTCATTAAGGTCACTCGGTGGTATTCAGTGAGGTATTGAGCTGGCCTGGAGGCTTATATCAGTTTTACTCATTTACTCACATGTCTGGCAACTTTGTACCTTATAATGCTAGGGTAAGGAAACTTTCTTATGTAGTTTTAGGGTCTCTCTAGAGGTTCTCTCCAACAGGACATCAGACTTCTAACATGGTGGCTTCAGGCTGCAGAATAGAATGTTTTAAGATACAAGAGGAATGTTCTGATTTCTTAAGACTTGGACCCAGAAACTGGCAATAATTCCCATTATATGCTATTGGTCCAAGTAGTCACAGAATCTATGAAAGTTCAAGGGGAGGTAACATAAAACCCCTACTCCCAATGGAGGAAATTCAAAGAATTTGAAGCATCCTTGAATCAGCACCATTTGCTAACCAACAATGCATCCATTCAATATAAGGAGGTATTTAATTTCATTGGCTTCACAGATAGCCCAAGTATGAATCCCAGCTCCACTACTCTATGTTTTAGTGGTTTGGGTTAACACTTATTATCTGAATAAGCAACCTCTCAGAGCCTTAGATTCCTGTTCTGTAAAACGAGGGTGGTGATATGTTGTTCACCTCAAAATGATGATTGGTGAGAATTACATAAAGGAATTTGAGAAGCAAAAATTGCACAGTCCCTGGCCCACAGGTGTTGGCTAGAATGTGATGGTTAGGGTATAATGAAATCTGCTAGGAGTTTAGATGCTACAAAGATGTTTCAAATCAGGAACCTATAAGCAAAAAGTACATATTTACTAAATGTGAGTGTCCTGGAGTTGAGAGGAGGAAAAATGAACCTTCTGGCTTAGATGCTTAGTAAAAAAAACAAAACTTCATGAAGGCAACCCTTGAAGACTGGCCAGAGCTGGTGGAGAAGATGGGCACAGTTGTGTCTGCCCTTTGATGAAGAAGAGTACTGATCCTCCCAATAATACGGGAGAACTTATGATTCAGTTTCACAAGTGATTTCCTTTGATTTTGTTCATGGAAAAACAAATTCTTCCCAGTGCCATGTTCAGTCACATGAATGACACCCAATTTCACCAAAACTGCCAGTTTTCCCACTCAAACGCTCCTGCATCCATCCATGTGGAACATTCATTCCCCTTCTTAAGAGTCCATTCAAACATTGCCTTCTTTGGAAAGATGCCCCTAATTCCCTGGTAGAATTTGTTTCTTCCCACATTACACTCCCAGCTCCCCACCCCCCACCTACTAAGTTAGAGCCTGCATTTTAATAAGAAACACAGGATCTTCTTATGCACATTTACATTTGAAAAGCATCACCAGGAATAAACTCTAGTCTGGCTACTTCTCATTAAAATTTATTCTATATTTCCTGATAGGATGTAACTAAAGACATTTCTCAAACCATGTTTTCCATTTTGAAGCCAAACAATTACTCTAGTATAGCTTTGTTAAAATCTTTTCTTTTTGACCAACATATACTATGTTTACTTAATCACAAATAATCCAAACATTTATCCATTGTCCTAGGAGTAATATAACATTATTCTCAATTATTCTTGAACTTTCACAAATTATTCAGAGAAAAGAAAGGAGGAGAAAGTTTCGCTTTATTAAATCATGTCTTTTTCGGATGTTTCATCTTGTTTATTCAAAGTTCCTCTCCTGGTTGGTTATTCACACCTACTCCATCCCTTGGGGAAGGTGACAGTATAGTGTGGTAGGGAATGCATTGATCAGAACAAATGGATGCCTGTGGGGAAAATGTCAACATTCTCTTAAAAATGCAAAGCAAGAAAGAGAACTTGCCCTAGACTCAGACTCTGGCCCACAAGTAAAGGTGTGGGAACAGTAACAGATGAGGTCTTGGAGGCCACTTCACCTGGGATACAGATGAGGTCCTGGAGGCCCCTCCACCTGGGATACAGATGAGGTCCTGGAGGCCCCGGCCCCTGGGATACAGATGAGGTGGAGACCCCTCCACCTGGGATACAGATGAGGTGGAGACCCCTCACCTGGGATACAGATGAGGTCCTGGAGGCCCCTCCACCTGGGATACAGATGTACTATCTGGCAAACGGGGCAAAGACAAGACACTCCTTGCTGTCACCCTGGAAATGTTGCCCAGTGACCTTTCTGGTGGCAGAATTTGATTTTCATCCCAGAGAGCACCCTTCTGGCAACAAAATTCTCTTTGGAAGACAGATAATTATAACACAGGAGCCAGATTTAAACAACAGCAATATCATTTGCTTCCATTTGTTGAGTAAGTTACTAGGTGGTAGGCACTGTCCTAAGTGCTTTCCCTATATCGACTTATTTCATTTCCACAACAATTTTGAAAAGTAGGTATTATCCACATTTTACAGAGGAGGAGTTTGAAGTGCACAGAGATGAAATGGTTTTCTCAGGGCATTGTGAGAGAATCATAATTTTTTAAATTGTCAGTACTTGTTGTGCATGATCATTAAGTCTAAAATCAATTAATGGACCTAATTTTCTGGGAAATGTGGTGACAGACAACTGAGATACCTTAATAAGGGTGTTGTCAATGGATACAGCAAGGAATAAAATGTTCTATAGGTGCAGACTGGCATGTCATGGAGCCAATTAGGTGCCAACACAAATCTCTGCTAGGGCTATGAGACATCAGCACCGCCCCCCCCCCCCACACCCGACTGCCCTCCAATACAACAGGCATTTGCATTTGAAACCCTGAGCTTCTGAGGTGTTTAATGACGCATGAACTCACAGAAAAGCATCCCAGGACCCTACAAGTCTAGACCAGCAGAAGGTCAAAGTGAAAGTCAGAAACCCTCCTGAGAGGGAAAGCATCCACTTAAGCATAGGACCATGTACTCTAACTGGGTATGTCTGTCACTGAGAAGGCAGTTGAGCCCTTACTTCCATTTTGTCATCCATAGATAGATGCATTCACGTGATCAGATGTAAAATGGAAATTAGTCCTATTACAGCCCATGATGAGTATTGCAGCAAAATGCTTTCTATAATAGTTTTTAAATCTCCACAGCAGCGTTGGAAGAAACTCAAGGTTAAAATGCATTTTCCTTGGACAGCAGTTACCAATTTTCTAGCAATCAGAAAGGAGATGCAGAACTTGCTCCATAATATCTGCTATTAAACAATGTCAGTCTAATATTACTAAGAAGACGCATATCAAGCATAGGAGACAGCTCCTCAATACAATGTATTTCCTTGATAAGTTGACCTGGCTAATGCCTCTCATATTAGGCTAAAGGTTGCAGTGATGCTTGCCTAGAGCTTCAGAGAGACAATACATTAATGTGGCTGAAAATTACATATGGCCTTCCCAATGAAAGATGTTTTCTCAAATTTCAACTTTTAACATAATTTATACAATATAAAACACATTTACAAAAGCAGCCATTGATGTCTTTGATTTGGGGTAATTATTTGAAGAACTTTTACTGTCTTTCCTATTACTTTGCCCATAGGCATATCAACTTTTGCTCTTCAATTGTTTTCCCTGTTTAAAAACTGTAAATAGAAATTTCTCAAAAAAAAAAACATTTTCAGAGGGTGATTGCCCAAAAGCTGATCAGCTAAGGGAGCGTTCTGTTCCTGCAGCCTGGGGAGCTTCTCAAATCTGACACAGCCTGGCTCGTACGCTAGGGCAGAAAGAGCACGTGAATCCCTAAGCTCACCTAAATCACCTTTCCACCCGGTGGCGAGGGGCTCACGGAGACCACTGGGCACCTCCCTGCTTCCCCTCTTGGCCTTCTTCAATCTACTCTCCACAGCCAGAGTGAAGTTATTAAAAATAAATCAGACATTGTCACTGCACTTAACCCACTCTGGTGACATCCTTCAACTCTTTTTTTTTATCCCCTTGACTCTTAAAATGAAACCAAAAGCTCACATCATAGTCTTAGCAGTAGTCTAAGAACTGGCTCCAGCTCTTCAACCAAGATAAAGATTTGAAAAAGATCACTTGAAGGTGGGTGAACACGCTACCTGCCTCCCAGATACCACAGGCTTCCAAGCACTACCTCTCACATCTCCAAAAGAACGTGTCCTCTTTCTGTTCCAGTATAGGACTGTTTTTATAGCTTATGTAGGACTATTTTGTTTCTTTATTTGCTAAACTTGTCTTTGGCACTGGACTGGGAGCAAAGACTGTGGGACTGAGTCAGAACTTAGATCTGGGACTTTTAGGAAAAGTACAATTTTCATGCTGATGATTCTTGCAGTTGACACTTTTATGGGTTTTAATTTAGTATCAAAAATTGACAGGCTAGGCAAACATGCTAAACCAGCCTGGCCCATTTGAGGTACATAATAGGAGGCAAAAGAAGGCCCTTTTATATACATCAATAATCAACTTGGAATAGAGGGAGTAGCTCATTTGCTGCCAGCCCCACAGACTCTCTCGTCCTTAGTTTTTTTCACCTGTATCTCTTTCCACTATGGAGGCTCACCTTCAATAAACTTTACAAAAGAAGGGAAAGAAGGGCATCTTTCCTACGTTGTCAAGCCCATCTCAAACCTTGGAAGACTCTGGTTTTCCAGAGTGGCGGGAGATTTCACTGTCTGGGGGAGATTAGGAGCCTGGAAGCTAGAGCAGGGTATCCTGGGAGTCACAGTGTCCAGGGAACACTAGGTGGCATGTGCCTTGGCATGTCTGTGCATTCCTGTGAGACACCCTGTGGGGACAACAAATGAAGACATCAGGGAAATTCTCAACAAAAAGAGATCTCAAGTGAGAAGTGGGGCAAGTGCCAATAAAATTTAAATTTGTGATTCTATCCATACTTACAGGCTGCTGTAATTTAGGGACTCTCTGCTCACATGTAGAATAAAGGAATCAGATAAGATCAGTGATTCGGTCTGAGCCTAAGAATCACTTACAAGGTTTTTTTTTTTTTTTTTTTTTTTTAGAAATGCAGATACTCAGACTCCAGTCCCCTAAATTTTGAGTCAGTAGGTCCAGGGTGTGGCCTGGGCATCTCTATGTTATAACAAGTACCACAGGAATTTCATATACAGTCAAGATTTGGAACCACTTGACAAGATAGTAGCAAATGCCCCATCTGCTGTAAGATTGTGAAATTTATCAGTAAAGTTAAACAACTCTGGTTTTATCCTCTCCAAAACAAAGCCCTACACCATCTCACCTGTACCATTCACTTCTGCACTCATTTATGACAAAACTCTTTGAAGAAGTGAAAGTTTTATGTACACAGACCCTGACCTCTATCAGACCCTAATTCCCTAATGAGGAAGAAACCTTCTCGAAGGTCAGCATGGGAAATCCCTACCACCACCACCAACTACGAGGCAATTTTACAGTTTCCCTGCCTTTCTCCTGACCACTTCTGTCAGCTGCTGTACCACTCCCACAAATTCCATTCCTTTTCTCTGTCCAGGAAAGATCTGTTTTGGCAAATTGTTGAAAGACTAAGGAAACCCTGAAGCCACTGCCCTCTTTCCACCAGACCCTACATGAGGTTTCACCCCTTCTTCGCTTCACAGCCAGCTCAGTCCAGATCACGGTCTTTGGCTCGTAAGCATCAGCACTCACTGCCCCAGTCCCCCTAGGGAGATGTCCAAGAGTGCCTGAATCTAACAATATGGCTGCTGAATCACTATATTCATGTTCCTTCTAGACTCAGTGGAGCAGCTAGAAGGAAAGATCTGAGAAAGTGGAATGGTAATCCATGACAAACTCTGGGATCTATTTTGTAACTACTTTCGAAGTGTGCTTTGAAGATTATTGCTTTTTTTCTTTCTTTGTTTTGTATATATGTTATATTATTCAATAAAAAAGTTAAAAAATACAGTTGAAAAAGGAACTTATCCAATCCTTTCTGTATCCAGATCCTACCATATGTGTTTCTGTGTAAAACCCTTCATGCTTATATAGTAGAAGTGCCAGAAAAAAATATATAAGCCTCTCTCTCTATATATATATGAAATATATAAGCCTCTAAATATCAACCTAATTTCAGATAAACAACCTTTTTTCTTCAGACCCTGTAATAGGGTTGCCATATTTGGCAAATAAAAATTACATATGCCCCATTTAAAATAAACTTCAGAAAATCAAGCAATAATTGTTAGCATACATCTGTCCCAAATATTACATGGACATATCTATACTAAAATATGCAATATCTGGGGTACATTCATACTAACAATTGTTTTTTTATCTGAAATTCAATTTTTTATAAAATTTTTAATTAATTTTTAACTTTTTAAAAAATATATAACAAACACAAACATTCTTAACATATGATCATTCCATTCTACATATATAATCAGAAATTCACAATATTATCACATAGTTGCATATGTGATACATATCTGAAGTTCAATTTTAATGAGGCATAATGTATTTCTCTTTGCTAAATATGGCAACCCTATTACTGGGTCTGTAGCAAAAACTGTCAGAAACTTGTCCATATCCCTCATGCCTCACTGTTGTATAAAAGCCAATTCCAACTTCCACTGAGGCTTCTTCTGGTGGCCAGAAACTACTCTGCCAATGTCACAGGGGAAGGGGTAGAAGTGCCAGTGAATTACCACCCCCAGCAACCATCAGACAGTGATAGATTAAAGATATTGGGAAAATAAGACCACAAGAAGGAAAACTCACCATGACTCACCCAGAACCACTTGGGGAAGGAAGCTCTGGTTACCCCTCACTGGTAACTGATTGTTAAATTACTTATCCCTTATTGACTGAGTTCCTTTCTCAGTCTTCCTTCCCCCACTCCCTGGAGGTGTGTTCTGGGATCATGTCCCAGATAAATCAGTTGCACCTGAATTTTTTCCCCAGCATCTGAATCCAATTCAGTAGTTGGATTCTGAAAAATACAAACAGTACCTAAGTGAAAACAAGAAAAGAAGTAGGGATATCTTATACAGTCATTTTATTCCCTATATAATTTCTGCATTAACTAACAATGCAAAATCCTTAGAAAGCTTCCAATCATGTTGCTTCATTTAGAATCTAGGATAACACCAGGTAACCCCTTGTATTCCACAGGAGGGAAGAGACGATCTAGGTTAAAAACAACAGATGTTGGCAATGAACTGAAATAGTTGGAGTCGCTCAGATTCTGCACAAAAAAGAAAAAAAAAAAAGGAAAAGGGAATGAGCAAGGATGAAGTGCAATGACTAAGAACACTGATCTCAAAGAGCCTCCCAGAGCTCTTTGGAAGCCTCCTCCTTTATTCATTTACTCAATAAATATTAAGGATATGTGTCAGGCACTAGGTTATGACCTAAGGATACAGAAGTAAGCAAGAGGGGGAGAATAATGGATAAATGAATGATGTATTGATTTGAAAGGATTTATGTACCCCAGAAAAGCCATGTTTTAATCCCATTCAATACCATGGGAGCAACGGTTTCTTCTAATCCCTATTAAGCACTATAGGTTAGAAACTTGATGAGGTTATCTCCATGGAGATGTGATTCAATCAATTGTGGGTCTTAAACTTGATTAGATGGAGACATGTCTCCACCCATTCTATGTGGATATTGATTATTTTACTGGAATCCTATAAAAGAGGAAACATTTTAGAGAGAATTCCTTTTGGGAATGAAGAGAGAGCCGCAGAACCATGACAGAAGGATGAGAGAACCACAGAGTCCCTCAGCCAGCGACCTTTGGAGATGAAGATGAAGAATGCTTCCCAGGGAGTTTCATGAAGCTTGGAGGCCTGGAAAGAGAGCTAGCAGATGTCACCATGTTTGCATGTACCCTTCCAGCTGAGAGAGTAACACTAAATGTCATCAGCCTCCTTAAACCAAGATATCTTTCCCTGGATGCCTAAGACTGGACATTTCTATAGACTTGATTAATTTGGACAATTTCTCTGCCTTTGAACTATAAACTAGCAACTTATTAAATTCCCCTTTTTAAAAGCCTCTCTGTTTCTGGTATATTGCATTCTGGCAGCTAGCAAACTAGAACAGATGGATAGAAAAGAATTGATAGATTTATTATCAGGCAATTATAATAAAAATAAAAGAAAATAAAGCAATGTCAAGAGCTAGAAGTGACACTGCATTCAGATAGTATGTAGGTAAGACCCAACCAACCACTTCTCTAAGCCCCAGCCTTCACCCTCTGGATTTCCTGAGTCACTGTTTTCCTGCCTTGGAAAACAAAAGAAGCTGAGGAAAAGGGGAAGAGACTTTACTATTATCATGGAAAGGAATTTGGAAGTAATTTTGCCATAAATATTTTTTTTTCTGAATAGTGGTATAATGACTAAGGAAGATCCTAATAGCTGCCTGCCCCATGTCAATGTGCTTCCTTCTTGAAGGCAAAAAAAAAAAGGAGGAAAAGAAACAAATTCTATAGATAGAAAACAGTTATAAACATGGTAGACATTAATTTAACTGTATCAATTTTCACATTAGTTGTGGATGGTCTAAATATACCAATTAAAAGACAGAGATTGCAAGAGTGGTTAAGTGCATTTATCATTCAGCTCTATGATTTATTATATATGAAAACATGTTTAACCAAATTGCAGGTCACTAAATAAAAAAGACCCAGCATGCCAAAAGCCTCCTCATGTCCCCTTTTAATACTTTTCTCTTCCACCATTCCAAAAATAACTAGTGACCTGATTTCTAGAATTATAGAATATTATAGTTTTGAACCTCATTTAAGTGGATTTTTGCACTTTAAATCTGTATCCATGTTTCCCTCCATCTATATACTATCTATCTAATATGATCTGCATATGTGCATATGTTTGTATATAGTGTGTTGCTCCTTTCACTCAATATTAAGTAGAGATTAACTCGTTCTGTGTATGGCATATGTCCATTTGTTTTCATTGCAGTGTAGAATTCCATTTATGTATACTATTTCATCTATTCCATTACTAATTAACATTTGCATCATTCCAGCTTTGGTCAATTATGGATAATGCTGTTGTGGTATCTTTGTGTAATTTTTGTGCAAATGTATACACATTTCTAACAGATATATATCAAGTATTTACTTAGTAGTAAAAGTTCTGAATAATAAAGGAGCTTAACTTTAGTAGCTAATGCCAAATACTTTACAAAATGGTTTTACCAATATATACTCATATAAACAGACTATGAGTTTTCCAGTTTCTACAAATTCTTGCCAAAGCATTTTATAAACAATCTTCAGATTGAGTAATTTTTCATGTTTTTTTGCCAATTAGATATTTCTCCAAAGTCACTCCTCGTTCAGGTTTCTCACCATTTTACTAAGGGTTGTCGCTCTTTATATATCAGGATAGAAATCCTCTGCTATTGGTGATGTGTTGCAAATATAGATTCATGTACATATATATCTATATATGTATATATAATGTTATAATGGTTGAGATATATTTATAATTTTTTTCACTTACAGGTTTTTCACATTTTCCAATAGATTTATAATTATATAATTGCTGATTTTGAAACATTGTAAAAAATTTTTGTTAATTTAATTTCTATTTTTATTGCTAGTATATAACAATATCATTAATTTTTGAATATTCACATTTATAGAGATATATTTCTAAAAATCTCATTATTTCTAATAACTAACTCTAAATTCCTTCATATTTCCTGTAAACTTAATCACATTATCTTTTCCTTTAAGCCTTATATCATTGTTTGTTTATGTTTTAGTTATGTATTGTTGGTTTATTGCACTACCTCCAGTTCAAGTTAATAGAAGGATGATAATAGATATACTTGCTTATTTTTTAACTTTTTAAAAGAATATTTGTATTGATAAAATAACATACAAATATTCTTAACATACAAACATTCCATACATGGTATACAATCAATGGCTCACAATATCATCACATAGTTTTGTATTCATCACCATGATCATTTTTTTGAACACTTGCATCACTCCAGAAAAATCAAGAAAAAAGAAAAAATCCATACATACCATACCTCTCACCCCTCCCTTTCATTGACCACTATTTTTCCATCTATCCAATTTATTTTCACCTTTGTTACCCCTACTATTTGTTAACTTTTTATCCATATTTTTTACTCATCTGTCCATACCCTAATTAAAAGGTGCATCAGACACAAGTTTTTCACAATCACAGTCACACTGTAAAAGCTATATCATTATACAGTCATCTTCAAGAAACAAGGCTATTGGGACACAACTCTACAGTTCAGGTACTTCCCTCCAATACACCATAAACTAAAAAGGGGATATCTATATAATGCATAAGAATAACCTCCAGGATAACTTCTCAACTCTGTTTGAAATCTCTCAGCCACTGATACTTTATTTTGTCTCATTTTTCTCTTCCCCCTTTTGTTCAAGAAAGTTTTCTCAAGAGAGATTTCTGTCCCACGTTGCAGGGCAGGTTTACACCCCTGGGAGTCATGTCCCACATAGAGGGGAAGGGCAGTGAGTTCACTTGCTGGTCAGCTTAGAGAGAGAGGCCACATCTGAGCAACAAAAGGGGTTCTCTGGGGTGTGACTCATAGGCCTAATTTTAAGAAGGTTTAGTCTATCTTTTATAGGAATAAGTTTCATAGGGGCAACCCCCAAGATCAAGGGCTTGGCCTGTTGACTTGATTGTCCCCAGTACTTGCTAGAATATCAGAAATTCTCCAAATGGGGAAGTTTAATATTGCCTCCTTTCTCCCCAGTCCCCCAAGAGGACTTTGCAAATACTTCTTTATTCATTGTCCAAGTCACTCTGGGATTTATCAGGGCATCACACTAAATTGGACAAACCAACAAAATCACATGCCCTATTCAAGAGTCCATGTACTTAAGGTGTTTAACTAAACTGACCATACAAGTTAAATTAGGAAATGCATTACCCAAAATATAGATTTTGGGGTAATTTATATTACCCAAATAAACATCTCTCCTTTTAGTCTCACACAGAAGTTGAAGTTTTAAAACATGGGATGATAGCATCCTTTACCCAGTTTTCTGATATACCTTAGTCCCATCCACATCAGCTTCATTCATGTCTACTCAATTTCTGATCACTCTTTCAACTTTTTAAACAGTTCCTGTATGGGGTAGTGCTGACTTTCATAGCTTCAGAGCTCTAACTCTGAGTCTGAGGTGTCACATAAATACTCGAAGTTTCTGGGAAAGATCATGTTATATACAAACAACTCAGTATCTCAGAATTTAGAATTAGCAGTCACACCTCCTGCATATATGTGACTGCTGTAAGAGCTTATAATCTAGGACCCTTTTACAATAAACCCCAACCTGATAATCCATGCTCGCAACTTTAGTTCACCAAATTTTTATATTATAGTTAGTCCATATGATTGAGGCATGATAATATTTGTCTTTTTGTTCCTGACATATCATTCAACATACAGCTCTTAAGGTTCATTAATCTAGTTGCATGCCTCACAACTTCATTTCTTCTTGTGGCCACTCAGTAGTCCATTGTATAGACTACTTTTAATCATTATATTTCTGTAGGATTTGAAGAAAAATATTTTTAACCAAAGTAAATTTTCATCTTTTTATTTTGGTAATTGTTTTTAATCATTGTATTAAATACTACCAAATGAGCTTTTCAGAATAAATAAAAATATTTATTAATATTTTAATAAATTCACAAAACTCACAACCACACTATATCTACCAAGCAACTACTACCCCTTTTCCTGTCTCACTACACCCTGAACTCTAATCCACTTCCTGTCTCTACAAATTTGCTATTTCTAGATATTTTACATAAGTGAAATCATATTCCATTTGTCCCTATTTGCCTTGCTTATTTTACTCAGCATGTTTTCAAGGTTCACCCATTTTGCAGCCCGTCTCAGAACTTCATTGTCTCTTGCAGTTGAATAGTGTTCCATTGTAGGTCTCAGGTTTGGTTTACCCATGCATTTGTGGATGGATACTTGAGTTGTTTCTGCATTTTAACTATTGTGAACAATGTTGCTATAAACACTATTGTAAAAAAAATAATAATAAAAATATATTACATGATTTTTCTCTTTTACTCTAAATTTGGTGAATTGCAATGATGAATTTTTGAATATTAAAACAACCTGGAATTCCTCAAATAAGGCCTATTTTTTCTTGATCCATTATCCGAAATATTTTTAGATTTGTTTTATTAAAACATTGTATTTTAATGCATCTATGTTTATGAATACAGCTGACATTTACTGTCTTGCAAAATCCTTTTTGGTAATTGTATAAAAGTTATATTGACTTTTCAGAATAATTTATGATAAATTCCTTTCTGAAAATGTAAATATTTGTTGTAATATTAGTATTATTCATGTTTTAAATATTTCAAAAATTCAAAAGTTGAGCTATATGAATTGGCATTTGCATTGGGGACAATTTAAATAGAATTCCATTTCTTCACTAAATGTAAGACTATTCAGTATTTCTGTTTTTTTATGCCATTTTTGGTAAATGTTTATTCTGGAATTTGTCAATTTTATCCAAAGATTTTCTGTAACACTTAGGACATTAATAATGCTGTTTTTATAGTCATTGGATATGCAGTTATATTCTCTTTCTTCCTCAACCCTCTCATATCAACATTGGTTTATCAATTTTCTTACTATTTTCAAGAAATAAACATTTGAATTTATGATTCTTCCTGTTATAATTTTGGTTTTATAAAAATTATTCTCTATTTTGATCTAGTACCTATATTATATGAGTTTAATTTATTGTCATTTTCTAAAATTCTTGAGGTGGATGAATACTCAGATGATAAATTCTCAAACTTACTTTTTTTTTAGTTTAGGGATTTAAGTTTTTATTTTCTCTAATCACAGTTCAAGCTTAGACACACAAATTTTGATAAGCTGTGCTGTTATCACTCAGTTAAAAATTATTTCTTTTATTGGGATTTCTTCCTTGACCAATGATATTTAGAAATATACTGCCTAATGCCCCTAATTTGGGCACTTATTTATTTGTAGCACAATTCCACTGTGGTCAGACAATATACTCTCTATGATATCAATTCTTTGACATTTGATGAGACTTGATTATGACTCAGAATTTGATAATTTTGGTAAATATTCCATTTACTGTTGCAAAGAACATAAATTTTCCAGTTCTTGGATACAGTGTTCTATGTGTTTCAATCAGATCAAGTTTGATAACTGTATGATGCAGATCTTCTAAATATTTTTTGATTTTTACTTCTATTTCTATAGATACTGACAGAACTTTGGTATATTTCCTACTCTGTGGATTTGACTATTTCTGCTTTTAATTTTCTATATATTTACATAGTGGGGGATTACATTATTCATCACTACAGTTTCATAATTGTCATATATTTACAATGAATTGATTTTTTTTCTTATCATGAAATATCCTTCTACATCTCTAGTAAAGCCCCATGTCTTAAAGTCTTATTTCTCTGACATCAATTCACTGTTAATGTTGACGAATTTACTATCCCTGCTTTCTTTTGGTTAGTGTTTGTATGTTATATCTTTTTCCATCTCTTCACTCTCAGACTTATATTTCAGGTGTGTCTCTTAAGCAGAATATGAGTGAGCTTTATATCTTTCCCTTTTACATATGGCTTATAATCTTTGTTTATTTAATTTAAATGTTCACTGTATTTTCCTTTATTACAAATAATGAACACACAAGCTAAGACTCCTCATTCTTTTATTTGTTTTCTATTTTTCCTGTCCTTTCTTCACTACCTTGGGTTGATTTTTAATATTAGTTTTTCTACTTTTACACTTTTTAGCTTGTTTTTTTATATACTCTTTCATTATCATTTGAGTCATGTTCTGGAAATATTTTGTAAAGCCAATGCAAGGACTTGAGAACACTTTTCCTCTATATGTGCTATTGTTGCAATATTTTAAATGTGTTTTTTTCAAGTGCAAGAAAACATTATTTTATTGTTTATTGTTTTATTATGCAAAATCTTTCCCTTTACATTGCCCTTTATTCTTTCCTGCATCTTCAAAGTTCTATGTAAGTTATTTTTCATTCTACCTGAAAAATATGTTTTTGTGTTACACATAGTACAAGTTGGAAGATGATAGAAATTCATCAATGTCTGTTTTCTAGTGTTTGTTTTCTCATCTTTTTCTTTTATTTCTTTGCTTTTGAACTTCTTCTGGATAGACAATTGTGTTAGTAGTTACTTTTTCAGCCCATTAAAGAGGTCATTCCTTTGTCTTTGTCTAACTTTTTTTTTCTTCCTATTGAGAAGACTGCTTACAGTATTAAGGTTGCCTGCTTGTAAGATATTCTCTTTATTTTTCTTTGTTTTGATAGTTGCTTTAATTTGCCTTATTTTTTTATCATTTTACTATGACATTCTATCTTGTAGTTTTATTGACAATTTTCCTGCCTGGGTTGTTACACTTATTGATTCTGTACCTTAACAACTGTCAGTGTGAAAAGAATTGGTTTTTATTTTCTCAGTCCTATTTTCTCTCCCCTCTATTTTTGAGACCCCAATTTCATATATATCAAATTCTCTCACCATATTCCATATATCTCCTATGCCACTTGTTTGTATTCCTCTCCTTTTGTCTCTCAGTACATCCATCTAGATATTTTCTTCTAATCTTTCCTCCAGTTTACTAATTTTCTCTTCAGCTCTATTTAAACAACTTGCCAACACATCCATAAGCTTTTAATTTAACCAACTGTGTTTTTTAGTTTTATAATTTCCATTTGGTTATGCTTTGGATGCCAATGTTAAAATTTTCAATATTATGTCTTAATACATTAAATACATTGGCATTTTTATCTTAAAGTCTGTGTGTGATAACTCCATTATCTACATTTCCTGAGAATCTCTCAGTTTTATTCATGGTTTGTCTCATCATATGCCTGATAACTTTTAATAGACTTCTAGGCCATAATTATATTTAAAAAACATAACATGGAATAGTTTTACATTCCTGTATAAATGTATCTTTCTCAGCAGTCAACAGTTAGCAGATTACCTCAATCCAATTAGGAATTAAGGTGATTCAAAACTCAGTTTCAGTACCTAAGATGGTTGGTCCATTTCTTGTTCAGCCTGGCTCCTACAGTGCAGACTTCTGTACAAATAAAACTCAGAAGTGTTTACCAGGCCTCTTTCTCCTATAAAATCAATCTTTGTCCACCAGAATTGAACATTTGCAAGGATCTAAATTCAGATTCTCAGGTTTGTAGTTTTGGGAACTTATAATGTCCTCAAGGAGTAAAGCAGTGTCAAATCTCTGTCTAATTTCTTTAGAGATTTCCCTCCTCTCTAAACTTATTACTCCTAGAATTCCCCTCTGCTTTGGAATCTTTGCAATGACATAAATGTTTATAAATAATCCTACTACTAAAGGTATGGATTTTGTGACAGTTAATAGCTTACATCTTTTTCAGGCACTGCTTTCCTCAGTAAAACAATAAATAGTCAAATTACTGATTTATTTAAATATAGTACACAAGGAACTATAGGTCTGTTGCATAATAAAATTTATGATTATTTAATAAAATATACAATATGGTACCTGTGAGAATAAGTCATTTTTCAATTGGCCAAAACTTCCATTACTGGTACAGTGAGATAAGTCTAATATTTCTCATCAGATTTTTTGGATGGCACCATTATTGCCAGATCTCACTCTGGCATACAATCTATAATATTAAAGATTATAATCTTTAATATTATATTAAATATTAAATTTATTGTTGGGAGATGAAGTCTCACTAAGAAATAAGAAGTGATAGAGATAGTGATTTCAATAGTTTTAGGAACACATATTAGAGAAAATTGGCCCTGATAGGAGGTGCTTCTCAAAAGTCTCCTGTCTGTGATTTCAGGGGAATAAAATCTTAGACAAAAGCCATAAAAACTAAGCTTCCCATAGAAAAGTATGCATTGTCATCAAATGGAAAGTTTAAAATTCTGAGCAAGGAAGGTAGGGAGCAGTTATGCATTCTTCTAGCAAAAGTGATAAATAGATATCACTTCCATTAAAGAAAAGAACCCCAAACCCAACACCCTTATAGTAGGCATAGTCTAGTGGGTATATATGTGTTCAAAATATTTCATATGAACAAATGGCAAAAGCCACTCGGCCAAATATCAGAAGCAGGATAGATTTAGAATCATAGCCTTCCCTATGGGATTCATGAAAATCCATCCATCTGCAGCATGTAATCCTCTTTTTGGATTCTGAATGTTGTGCTTCCTGAAAAGGATCCCTGAGGAAGGTCTGAGGTACTTGGGAAAACACTAATGAGAATACCAAGGTCCATCATCAAAGCTAAGGCACTTTTAGAACTAGGCTTTTGATGGCAGTATTATTCTACCTTCTTTGGTATTTACCAATTTTGTAGAATTGAAGAACATATTTAACCTCTCTGGGCTTATTTTCCATGTCCATTAAAAGGACTAGTAAAACTACCAACTTGGTAGGGTTGCTTTGAAGATTAAATGATAAAATAATAAAACACCAACAGAATCTGGCAGAAAGAGAAATTTTAGTGATAAATATCACCCCCCCACCCCCCCACCCCCACCATCTTCGTCTTTGTGATAACCACTCACCATCAGCCATGGCTTCTGAGCTACTTAGGGTTGATTTCATGGTGCAAGAAGCATTGGTGACTCAAAAGTGGCAGTGACTCTCTAATTCTTTGCTGAATACTTTGCTATTGAAAATGCTTCATGTTTTAAGTAAATAAAAGTACCTATTTGATTACACAAGTTGGATCATGACCTGATCATGGGCTTAAAGCAACCATACATTGGCCAGATATGAAGCAAATAAACCACCTCCGAGGGGACATTTGAGAAATTCTTCTCAACAGAAGATGGTAGCAAGTGTCCTAATGAGAATCTCTCTTTCAGAACATGAACACAGAGGAGGTGACAATAAGCAGGGTGGTCACTTAACCTTAAGTAGACCCAAATTAAGCTATGCTATTTATACTGTTCTACTTGAGCTCTTGGAAATCACAGTAATAGCACTAATAGCCAGTTTTTTGAAGAAATTATTTTTTGTTGTCTTATGTTGTATATAATTATATTCCAAATATATATTTGTAATATAAATATATATATTTATTTAGAATATTATATATTATACATGTATTTGTAATTTATATATATATTTGGAATATTATATATTATACAATACAATTATATATATATAAATATATATATATAAAATATATATATATATATTTAGAATAACCCCCATTAGTAAGGGACCTTTATATAAGTCTCTTCCTTTGAAAGCCTGAATGGTGATATGTACCACTTAAATACATATTTCTCTTATTCCTTATCTTAGCACACAACTTCAGCATCTTCTCCTGGCATGTGTATTTCTTGATTTGGTCTCTGCCCTTCTCTTTCCATTTTCCTGGCACACTGCCTTACCTCATTACTGCAACACTTTAGGTCAAGTCCAAATAAAGAGTATTATTCCAGTATGAGTCATTGTTTCAGAAATGATCACTTTTTATAGCCTTTAAAGGAAACTCTTCCTCTTCTAATCATTGTGATTCTGCTGTGATTGTATCACATAACACCCACGTGTTCAATGATAGGGGTGAGGACTCAACTCACCCTGGCCAAAAAGAGTTCCCATTCTTCTTACACAGTGAATGGCCCGTGGTTGGGTACATTTCCAAATGTGGGCCAATCAGAGTCTTTTGTTAGCACTGAGAAGGATACTAGGAAGAAATATTTGGATTCTTTGACAGGAACGATGAGTTCCAAGGATCTGATAAGCCTGGATCTGCTAGGAGTTATTTTGCTACCTAATGGGGAGTCTGTCAGAGAAGGAATCTACCTGAGAGGAAATCAGAAACAAGATATGAAGGAAAAACTTCTATAACATCATAGGACAAATGGAGTCTAGTCATGCCAAAATCAAAGATTGTACATCCCAGGTATGAGAGAGAGTTAAAGCTATAAATTATAGTCTTTTTATATTTTGCTACTCCTAAAACTAATGGATAAAGGGAGTGTCAGTCACAAGGTTTTTCCAGTCACATGGTCACACAATAAAAGCTATATAGTTATACAATCGCTATTAAAGATCAAGGATACCAAATTACAGTTCAACGGTTTTAGGTATTTCCTTCTAGCTATTTGAATACCCTAGAAACTAAAAACAGATATCTATATAATGAGTAGGTAGTCATAACCATTTGTTAGAGGCTAATATTTACATTTTCCCTTTCATTTGATCATTATCTCAATCTTCAGGGATCTGGGCAAAGACCATTTTAACTTCCTCATGCTGAACAGACGTGTTGGCTTTATGGGATAAAGGAATGAAACTGGCTGATGTTGTAAGAGAGACCAGTAACTCTGGGTTTCAGGGCTTATCTGACATAGGAATAATCTGGAGGCCTTAAGTTTCTGAAAAAAACAAACTGACTAGGAAAAACTTTTATAAATTCGTAGATAGAACTCAGCGTATTTTTTAGGATTTTCAGGAATATTGTTGGTTAGGGCTTGGTATACTGTGGCAATTTGGAATATCTGGCTGAAGCTTGCTTAAGAGTAACCTCCAGAATGACTACTCAACTCTATTTGAAATCTCTTAGCCACTGAACATTTATTTTGTTTCACTTCTTTTCCCTCTTTTGGTCAAGAAGGCATTGTCAATCCCATGATGCCAGGACCAGGCTCATCCCTGGGAGTCATGTCCTACATTGCCGGAGAGACTTACACCCCTTGTCATGCCCTACATAATGGGGATGGTTGTGAGTTTATTTGCAGGTAGTTTTAGAGAATGAAAGGCCACATCTGAGAAATAAAAGATGTTCTTCTGGGCGACTCTTAGGCATAACTATAATTAGGCTTAGTATCGCCATTGCAGAAATAAGTTTCCTAAGGGCAAGATTCAAGATAGACAAGTTAGCTTATTAAATTAGGAGTCCCTGATGCTTGAGAGAATATCAGGAATTCTCCAGGTGAGGAAATTTAATAGTTCCACATTTTTCCCCAGGAGAATGGAGACTTCGCAAATACATTTTTTATTTTCTACCCAAAATAGCCTGGAATCTATCAGAGTATTACAATACCTGCACAGAATAACAAGATCTCATTCCCTATTCTAGGTTCCATGTAATTATTTTGCTAAAATAAATTGACCAGAAAGGTTATATGAGATACTGTGCTATAGAAAATTTAAATGTCTATCAATTTAAAACATCTCTTTTAAATAATGTATCTTCCTTTGTTCTCACACGGAAGTTCAGGTTTTAAAATATAGACAATATCATGTTTTATCCTGTATTCTGATTCATCTTAATCCTAACCAGGTCCATTTCATTCATATCTCTAATTGAAGTCTGATCTCGTTTTCATCTCCTTTAACAGTTGCTGCATAGAGTAATGCTGATTTTCAGAGATGCAGAACTCTAACTCTGAGACTCAGTCATTCACACAGGTAACCAAAACTCCAGTAAACTGCCAGGTTACACAAAAAGAGTGCAGCATCTCAAAATATGGAAATAAAAGTTAAAAGTCAGGAACAGATGTGACTTCTGTAAGAGGTTACAATGTAGGAATCTTTACAATGAGATTACTGAAAATTCCATACTCTTTAGTCATCAATTGCCCAATCTCTCCCCACTCTGTATCCCTTGATAACGTATGCTCTCAAATTAAACTCTCAGAGTTTGCTCATTATAGCTAGCTTATTTTAGTGAAACCATATAATATTTGTCCTTTTTTTCTGACTTGTTTTACTCAACATAATGTCTTCAAGGCTCATTCACCTTGTTGCATGCCTCAGGACCTCATTTGTTTCTGCAGCTGCACAATATTCCAATGTATGTTTATACCACAATGGATGGAGGCGTACCCTTTGGCCACCTCCATCCATTGCAAATCATGTATAATATCAAACACCAGTGTGCAAATGTCTATTAATGCCCCTGCTTTTGATTCTTCTAATAACAGGTTGTAGGATCACATGGCAACCCTACAATTAGCCTCCTTGAAACCACCACCCTGTCCTCCAGAAGGGCTGCACCATTTTACTTCCCTACCAACAGTGAATAGGTATATCTCTGTCTCCACATCTTCTCCAGCACTTGTATCTTTCTATTTATTTTTTTAAGCAGCCTTATTAAAACACCATATAATCCATCTTATGTGCACATTCAATGGCTCCTGGTAAAAATCACATAATTATGCATTCACCACCATAATCTATATGAAAACATTTCCATTTATTCCACAAAGAAAAAAAGAGGAAATAAAGGGAGAAACAACAACCATACCAACAAGAACCATATCCCTCCCTTATATCCATTGCAAATGGAATGATGCTGCTAACAGCATTGATTTGCAAATGTCCATTCATGTGTCTGCTTTCAGCTCTTCCAAGTGTATACCTAGTAACAGGATTGATGGATCATATGGCAATTCCATATTTAGCTTCCTGAGGAACCGCCAAATTGCCTTCCACAGCAGCTGCACCATTTTATATTTCTATCAACAGTGAATGTGTGTACCTATTTCACCACATCCTCCCCAGTACTTACAGTTCTCATCTTTTTGATAATGGTCATTCTAGTAGATGTGGGATGATACCTCATTGTGGTTGATTTGCATTTCCCTAATACCTAGTGAAGTTGAGGGTCTTTTCATGTTTTTGAGCCATTTTCTCTTCCTCAGAAAAGTGTGTATCCATGTCTTTTGCCCACTTTTTAATTTGGTTGATTGTCTTTTTGTTGTTGAGTTGTAGGATCTCTTTGTATATTCTGGATATTAACCCTGTACCTGATATGTGACTTCCAAATTGTGTCTCCCTTTGCATGGGCTGCCTTTTTACTTTCCAGACATCAATTTTGAGATCCAATGTATCTATTTTTTCTTTCATTTTCACACTTTGGGTGTAAAGTCAAGGAAACTGCCTCCTACCACAAGATCTTTAACATATTTCACTATATTTTCTTCTAAAAGTTTTATGGTTTTAGCTGTAATATTTAGGTCTTAGATCCATTTTGAGTTAATTTTTGTATAAGGTGTTAGATAGGGCTCCTCTTTCATTTTGGATATGGATATTCAATTCTCCAAGCACCACTTTTTGAATATGCTGCTCTGTTCCAGTTAAGTCAACTTGACTGCCTCATTAGAAATCAATTGTCTGTAAATGAGAGGGTCTATTTCAGAATACTCATTTGATTCCATTGGTCAGTATATCTTTATGCCAGTACCATGCTGTTTTGATCACTGCAGTTTTGTCAAATGCTTTAACATCAGGTAGTGTGAGACCTCCCAATTCATTTTTCTTTCTCAAGATATTTTTAGCTATCTGGGGACCCCTATCCTTTCAAATAAATTTGATTATTGGTTTTACTATTTCTGCAAAGTAAGTTGTTGTGATTTTATTTGGTATTGCATTGAATCTATAAATCAACTTGGGTAGAATTGATATCTTAACTATATTTACTTTTCTAATCCATGAGCACAATATGTCCTTCCATTTATTTAGATCTTCCCTGATTTCTTTCAGTACTGTTTTGTGGTATTGAAAGATATTAAATTTATTCTTAAATATTTTATTCCTTTGGTTGCTATTGTAAATGGGATTTTTTTCTTGAATTCCTTCTCACATTGCTCATTACTAGTGTATACAAAGGCTACTGATTTTTGCATGCCGATCTTGTAGCTGGCCACTGAGCTGTACTCATTTATTACCCATAATAGCTTTGCTGTAGATTTTTAGGGGGGATTTTCTATATATAGGATCATGTCATCTGCAAACACTGAGGGTTTTACTTTCCCCTTTCCAATTCAGATGCCTTTTATTACTTTTCCTTGCCTAATTGCTCTAGCTAGAATTTCCAGCACAACATTAATAACAATGGTGACAGTGGGCATCCTTGTCTTGCTCCTGATCTTAGAGGGAAAGCTTTCAACCCTTCCCCATTGAGCATGATGTTAGCTGTGGGTTTTTTTATATATTTCCTTTATCATGTTGGGGGATTTTTCTTCTATTCCTATCCTTTGAAAATGTTTCATCAATTAATGATGCCATATTTTGTCAAATGACTTTTCTATATCAATTGAGATAATCATGTGGTTTTTTCCCTTTATTAATGTGATGTATTACATTAATTGATTTTCAAGAAAATCAGCCTTGCATACTTGGAATAAAACCTACTTTGTATGGTGTATAATGCTTTTAATGTGCTGCTGGATTCAATTTGCAAGTATTTTGTTGAGGATTTTTGTATTTATATTCATTAAAGAGATTGGTTGGTAATTTTCATATAGTATCTTTGTCTGGCTTTGGTATTAGGGTGATGCTGACTTCATAGAATGAGTTTACCTCATCTTCAATGTTTTGCAGATTTGGTACTAACACTTTCCTGAAGACATGGCAGAATTCACATGTGAAGCCATCTGGTCCTGGACTTTTCTTTTTGGGGAGTGTTTTTGATGATTGGTTCAATCTCTTTACTTGTGATTGGTTGGTTGAGGTATTTTATTTCTTCTAGCATCAATGTTGTATTGGTTGTTTGCACTTTTCTAAGAAGTGTCCATTTTGTGTAAGTTTTCTGGTTTGTTAGTATATAGTTGCTCAAAATACTCTCTCATTAGCTCCCTTATTTCTGCAGGATCAGTAGTTATGTCCCTGCTCCCATTTCTGATTTTATTCATTTGCATCCTCTCTTGTCTTTTCTTTGTCAGTTTAGCTAAAGGTTCATTGATTTTACTGATTTTCTCAAAGAACAAACTTTTGGTTTTGCTGATTCTCTCTATTGTTTTCATGTTCTCAATTTTATTTATTTATGCTCTAATCTTTATTTCCTTTCTTCTGTTTGCTTTGGTGTTAGTTTGTAGTTCTTTCTCTAGTTCCTCCAAGTGAACAGTTAATATCTCAATTTTTGCTTTCTTCTTTTTTTAATATGGGCATTTAGGGCAATGAAATTCCCTCTCAGCACTGCCTTTTCTGCATCCCATAAATTTTGATATATTGTATCCTCATTTTCATTTGCCTTGATATATTTACTGATTTCTCTTGTAATTTCTTCCTTGACCCACTGGTTGTTTAAGAGTGTATTGCTTAACCTCCATATACTTATGAATTTTCCAGGCTTCCAATCATTATTGATTTTCAACTTCATTCCATTATGATCCAAGAAAGTGCTTTGTATAATTTCAATCTTTTAAAATTTATTGAGACCTCTTTGTGACCCACCATGTGCTCTATTCTGGAGCATTGATCCATGAGCACTTGAGAAACATGTATATCCTTCTGTGTGCAATATTCTGTAAATGTCTGTTAAATCCAGTTCATTTATCATATTATTCAAGGTCTCTGTTCCTTATTGATCCTCAGCCTAGTTATTCTACCCATTGATGAGAGTGGTATATTAGTTTCCAATCAATATTGTAGAGGTCTTTATTTCTCCCTTCAGTGTTGTCAGTGCTTGCCTCATGTATTTTGGGGCACTCTGGCTCAGGGCATACATATTTATGATTGTTATGTCTTGATGAATTGTCATTTTTATTAATACATAGTATCCTTCTTTGTCTCCTTTAATTGTTTCACATTTGAACTCTAATATGTTGGATATTAGTATGCTTTCTCTGCTCTTTTTTGGTTGTCATTTGTGTGAAATATCTTTCCCCAACCTTTCACCATCAACCTATTTTTGTCCTTGGGTCTAAGGTGAATTTCTTGTAGACAGCATATAGATGGATCCTTTTTCTTTATCCATTCGTCCAGTCTATGTCTTTTGATTGGGGAGTTTAATCCATTAACATTTAATATCATTACTGTTAAGGCAATATTTTCTTCATCCATTTTGTCTTTTGGATTTTATATGTCATACATTATATATTTTTCTATTCCTACCCTTTTAGTTACCATACTGATAATCTTCATTTCTATACTCTTCTCCAAATCTCTCTCTCCTATCTTTTCCTATCTGCCTGCAGCACTCCCTTTAGTATTTCTTGTAGAACATGTCTCTTGTTCACAAACTCTCTCAGTGTCTGTTTATCTGTACATATTTTAAAGTCTCCCTCAGTTTTGAAGGACAGTTTTGCTGGATACAGAATTCTTGGTTGGTCGTTTTTCTCTTTCAGAATCTTAAATATATCATACCACTGCCTTCTCGTCTCTGTGGTTCTGCTACAAAATCCACAATCTTATTGAACTTCCCTAGTATATGAAGGATCACTTTTCTTTTGCTGCTTTCAGAATTCTCTCTCTCTTTGACACTTGACAATCTGATTAGTAAGTGTCTTGGAGTAGATATATTTGGATCTATTCTGTTTGATGTGCCCTGTACTTCTTAGACCTGAAATTTTTTTTTTTTTTTAAATGGTAAGGCAATTTTATTATCTCACAAAGTTAGAAGTTCCGAGGTGGGGTCATTTGAGGCTGAATCAATTCGGTGGACGAAGACATCATTAGAGATCCTGGTCCTCCAAACCCTCTGCTCTGCCTGTCTCAGAACGTCCACCTTAGACCTGAAATTTTATATTTTTTTTGTAAAAGTTGGGAAATCTTCAGTGATTAATTTTTCTGTTATTCTTTCTACCCCTGTTCCTTTTCTGTGCATCCATATAGTTGTGCACTTCATATTGTCTTTCAATTCCCTGAGACCCTGCTCATATTTTTCCATTCTTTTTCCTATCTGATCTTTTGCATGTAGAATTTAAGATGTCTGGTACTCTAGTTCACTAATCCTTTCTTCTGTCTCTTCAAATCTGTTGGTCTATGTCTCCATTGTGTTTATCAGCTCTTCTATTGTGCCTTTCATTCCATAAGTACTGCCACTTGTTTCTGTAAGCTTTTGAGTTCCTCTATATGGTCACCCAGGGGTATAAATTCTTTGAATGAGAGCTACCACTTGTCTGGGGCCCTGTCCTCTCCCTTTTCTTGGAGGAAGATATGCACTTTAGGGAACTATCTGCTTTACCTGATTAGCTTCTTCATCTCTCAGTCACTCTTTAGTTCCAACCTTGCCTAGGGCAGTGCTGAAAATTGAGAATGCCTGTTGCTTTCTTTAATTAAAAAAAAAGAAAAAATGGAAATAAAAGAAAAGAAATCCTTTTCAGAGCTAGTTTCCAGATCTCAAAGGTTTGCCAAACAAATGCCAGTGTTGGTACCTGGCTCTATGTGCCCATTTTCTTGGAACACAGCTCTTTGTCCAGTATTCTGAGCTCAGCCAATCCCAAAAGCCTCTGTTTTTTTGGGTTTTGTTTTTTGTCAGCCCTGTCTCCTCACTACTGGGGAGAGACCTCCTAGTTTCTTTCATTTTTGCCTTGTAGTTTTATCTGTGCACAGATCTTGCGTTCAGAAGTCCAAATTTGTTCATTAAATCCACAATTGGAGCTTGGTTGAGCTCTCCTTTCCTTGTTCCCCTAATAGAGAGAACTTCTGTTTCCCACCAGGGGGAGACTATGAGACAGCCTGCCATGCCAATGGAGGAGGGGCACCAGCCTCTACAACATAACAGAATTTACTTGTAGTTCTGTCTGTGATCTCAGCTCTTCCACTGGTTCCAAGCTGATGTACAATGTCTCTGGTCATGGGAGACTCCCAAACAGTTATTCCAGACAATTCTGGGCTGTTTACTAGCTGTCCTAGAAGATAAACTAAATCCCACACCTTCCCATGCTGCCCTCTTGCCCCAGGATATATGTCATTGGTTCTTATAAAGAATGCTGAATATATTGTAGCACTACATTTAAATGAGTTAGTGCTGATTGCGGATTCCTTCCTTGATTTTCTGGTATCAAAACATATATTCAGACAAAAGAACTCTCTCTTTGATACTTAGTCTGGAAATGACCCTGTACTTATTCTTTCTCCCTCCCCTCCCCTCTCCTCCCCAACTCCCCACGCTCAATATTTTCCTTGTATATTCTGCAATATCCTCTGACTAATGGTAATGCAACCTGATATGGCAGTGTTCATTTCTGAAAGGATAAATACATAGAAATGTGTAACTAAGATAGAAAGAATAAACTCTCTAAGAAATAAGGTGAAAAGCAGCTAAAATAGGGGCTAGTGGGGATGACAGTTATAACTTTGAACTTTGTCAGCAAACAAGAGAGAGAAGGCACTACTCATGGAATGATCTGTAAATTGCATGAGCTCTCACATATAAAGAAAATGAGGGAAATAGAAGAGAGTAAGTGAGAGACAGAACTACTTGGGAGCAACATCCATAGACCACCAAATCAGAGCAACTTCTAAGATGGAAGAGCCTAGGTTCAAAATCCTGAGCTTATCCACCTCCCTTCTAAAATTTTAATCTAATTTCCACCTCCCACATCAAGACACAAAATTAATTTGGAGCTGGGGGATAACTTGGGCAATATCTTCTGTCTGTCACTAATTACATCAATAACTACATTTGCACTGATGAACCCTTTTGCTTCTATGACTCTCCTTTTTTCCCCAAGACCAATCTCCAAAACTGCAGGAGCCACTGGATGGTTTATCATTGCATGTAAGATATTTATTCTATTAGGAATGAAGCTTTCTAGCCTGAAGCCAAGCCCCTTCTAGGCTTCTCTGCTCTATATACCACTCAGGGGTAAAAAATAAAATAAATAAATAAATACGTCTAACCCAAAAAAGAAATCAGATTGTGAAAATTGAAATTATGCATAAGGTCTTAAAAGATTAAATTTTACTGAGACTTTGTTCTCTATTCCTTCAGTGGACCCTGAGAGTATGCACTGAAAGTCTTATTGTTTTCCCATACACATGAAGCAGTGTATGTATACACCAAGATTGAACCCAAGAATTTCGTAAAAAATGTATTTTTGCTGAATTAATGATTTTATAAATGAAATGAGGGTAGTTTGGAGGCTATATCAGCATGCAGAGACTATCTTTAATGCTTCCTTATTAGGTGTGTTCAGTTATTATTTAATGATGCTTTTCATTAATGTAGACTACTTTACGGTCAAGGTAAAATGAGACCAAAGCATAATTAATTGTCTTAGTTCAGATTTTCCTGGAAGCAGGCATAAAGACAAGGATTTGTTGCGATTTATTAGGGAGGATCTCCCAAGAGAAACCAGACAGAGAGTTGGAGAATCAGGAAAATGAAGGGGAAAAGTACAGTTGCATCATACTAGCCTTCAACCAGATGGTGAATGGGGTTCTGGAGAACAAGTTACAGTATAATTTGTTCCATTTTGGGGCAAGTGAACTGGACTTTCATAGCCAACTCAATCCTTGGCCAAGACTCTCCCAGTGGGAATTATACTTCCAGGCATGTCCAGTTCCTGGTGTGCCTCAATCAAAATGGCTCCATGGTTTCTACAATCAATCAATCAAGAGTGCACATCAAATGTTTATGGTGGCATTTTTCACAATTGCCAAAAGGTAGAAGTAACCAAATGTCCATTGACTGATAAATGGATAAACAAATGTGATGCACACACATGCATACACACATAATGGAATATTACTCAACCATAAAAAACAATGAAATTATATATGCTACAATATGGATAAACCTTGAAGGCATCATGCTGAGTGAAATAAGCCAGACAGAAAAGGACAAATATTGAATGATCTCATTTGTATGAAATAATTAGAATATGAAAGCTCACAGAGTCAGAAACTAGAATAAGGTTACCAGAAGCTGGGGTAGTGGTAGGGAGTGGGGATTTAATGCTTAATTGGTACAGAGGTTCAATTTGGGATGATGGAAAAGTTATGGTAATGGATGGTGTTGATGGCACCACACCATGAAGGTAACTAATGCCAGTGAATTGTAGTGATTATGGGAAATTTAAGGTTTATATATGTTAC
This sequence comes from Myrmecophaga tridactyla, assembly GCA_004026745.1. NCBI lineage: Eukaryota > Metazoa > Chordata > Mammalia > Pilosa > Myrmecophagidae > Myrmecophaga > Myrmecophaga tridactyla. Next base: position 45,375 of record PVIY010008206.1, read on the forward strand.
CAGAATAATTTTTAAAGACCCATAAAACTGCACAACACAAAAGAGTGAACACTAATGTAAAGCATGGAATATAGTTCATAGTATAATTATAATAATATTGTTTCATTAACTGTAACAAAATTACCATGCTGATACAAAATGTATCAGGGCAGGTGTAGGGAAAGCATATGAAACTGTGCTTTCATCATGATTTTTCTGTAAAGCTACAACTGCTTTAACAACAACAACAATATATATATATCAAGCCACACACACAAAAAATAGTTCCAGTAGCCCATGGGTAGTTCGCTAAACAGATTGGAGGAGGTAAATCATATGGGAAAGCATACACAAATGCGGATCTACCCACAGAGCTGATAAAGGAGATCTGGAGGATAAAAACAACATTTGCTATTAAATGTATTAAAAATAATTGGGAAAAAATGAAATCACTTACTATATTATAAAATGGAACTGAGTTTAAGTCTCATCTGTGAACTTATTACCTATGTGCACCTTGGGCGAGTGACCACATATCCCTCATGCTCGGTTTCCTCCTATGTAAAATCAGTACGGTAATAAGACCTACCCCATACATTTGTTATGAGGAGTAAATAAGCAAATATAAACAAAGCAATGGAAAACTGTGCCTTCTCTATAATAACCACTCAATAAATGTTAATTGGCATTATTTTTATCATCATCATCGCTGTCATCCTCATCACCATTCTTTAAGACCTAATATTTTATGGTAAACTTCTATATTCATCATTTCTTTATGCTTGTTTCCAAGGTGTCAGGATTTTCTGTGGTCCTAAAATGTTCAACTCTCCAACCCATTTTTTTCAACTTCAAGAAATATTCTAGCTTTCCTCCTCTTCCCACTCCCCCTTCTATATCTCTCTAATCTCTATATGTCCATGTTCCTCCTGACTTTGATTTTAGAGGCAGCCAATTCATTGTTCAGCAATATTGAACAGATCCAAAAAAGGGGTATCAATCCAAAACAGAGAGATTTTGTCAAAATGTATTTTATATGCATTCTGAAATTCACGGGACTATTATCAGCTCCCAGCACAGCCAGGCAAGAAGTAACAGTGGCAAGACTTCGGCAACAACAGTGTTGGGGTGACCAGGCTTTTGTTAAAGGGAACAATGGAGAGACTGAAAAGCAGAATTGTTGAGGTTTGGGTAACAGAGGAAATGGCTTTGGGTGGCTGCAGAACCTTTGGAGGTATTATTTCAAGTGACTTTGCTGGTAAATTAATATCTGATCATTAGAAGAAAAGATGAGAAAAGAAGCAATGTGTTTCCAGGGCAACCTTGCCTTGAGCATTTCCAAGACTGAACAAAACATAAACTGAGAGAGCTTGAACTTTTAAGGATCCCACAAAACCTGCCTCCATAGGCTTGCCATTAGTCCCACTTACTTGGGTTGCACTCATGTTTTTGTTGTTTGGAAAGTCAATAATATTTCCTGTTTAAGTATTTAACCCTCTCCTTGAATATTTTGTCTTTGCCCTTAATTAGGGAAGGAACTGACCTCCAGGTACAACAGATTCACAGAACCGAGTCCCTGCACTCAAGGAAAAGTCTCCAATGAGGCACCTTGCTAACTCAGCAGGGATAACATTGTCCTTTGGCATTTGCTGTTTTTGTCACAGTGCCTAAGGATGCAATTATTTGAAGATGAGGGGAAAGCCAACAAAATTTTACATTACCTTATATCATACCTCATATCAGAAAGTAAAATTTAGTTTAGTCCATTTTCCCTCATTCAAGTGATCTATTTAACATGATCATCATTTTATTAAGATATCAATTCAACATAAATGAAAAATTCTTTGCTGAAAGATGCTTCTTGGAGGCACACCAATTGGATATATATTGGCTTTGCATGATATGTTATTACTATTTTTTTTCCTCATGTAAGATTCCAACTTGTCAAAGAAGAATCCAGGAAAGAATCACACTTTTCCAAAAATATCTCAGGTCTTAAAAGAGAGATAGCACTAGAACTTGAATCCAATCTTGAATGCATACATTGGCCCCAACCTGCAAATGTGGAAGACCAGTGAATGAATAATGTATCAGAGCAAAAAGTGTTCAGCACACTGTGGATTCCTGATGGCAGAATGAAAAAGGCAGTGTGGGGAGTAGATATCATTTCACAACATTCAGGTCTGCATCTCTCCTCACATGGTGTATCTACGCCATGCTAAAAATTGTAACCTATCCCCTCTCTCCTTCACTGACTAATAGCAAAGATGAAAAGGAGAAGGGATATGAATTCATGGTTCTGGTGTTCTGCTACTTTGTGTAAAAGTCTAATAACTAGGGGAAAAAAGGAAAAAAAAAAAAGCAAGATACTTCCAAGGCCCAATGCATCAAAGAACCAAAATGCCTTATTTTTCACAATTATTAAGCCTCCCACACTGTAGTCAACATTGAGGAATACAATAATCTGTTTTCAAAGACTATAGTTCATATAGAGACCAGACTATTCCACAAGAAAAACTAAATGAAAAAGAATTAAAAATACATTGAAAGAAGGCAGAACATGCTGAAATTGTCAGAAAATATCTCAGTGCCTGTAAGTCACATTAGTAAACCCTTTTGTCTAGAGTGATGTCATGTAAAAGATGATTACATCCTTGATGGAAAAAATTTGATTAAGCTGGAACCTAGGCACAGTAGAAGCAACCCCAACATTCAACACCCAATTTTTAATTTTAATTCCAAATGGTCATCTGGAAAATGGGGGATACATGCACCAAGTGCTATATGGCAGGTATAACCATATGCTGATCTTTCTGTTCAGTCTATTTTTATGAGTCACTGGTCACCAGAACCCATTCTTCCCTTTGTCCCTCCACCTGTCCAAATCACCTCTTTCCTTCGGGGACCCATTTAAGTTCTGCTTCCTTTATGAAGCTTTCTCAAGCAATTCAGTCTTTCTAGTTCATTAATCTTTAAAATATCAATTTGGCCACCTCCAATTGGATTGCATTACTTTGCAAAGCAGAATCAATGCAAGACAAAATAATATTACGTTTGTCAAACCATATAATAATGGGGAAAATGAAATACTACATTTTCTTGCATTCAGGTGAAGTCATTCGACTACTTTTGTACAACAGAATGTGAGGAAATTGATGTTCCGTACCCTCAAGGCTGATCCCTGTAAAGTTATCCATTCATCTTCCCTTTTCCACAGAAAACTACATGTTGAGAAAAGCTGTGTCCCAAAATGGAAACAGCCACCCAGGAATACTCCCTGACCAGTAACACTCTCACTTAATGTGTATGAGTAAAAATAAAACTTTACTATATTAAACCATAAAAATTGAGATCTGTGGTCATTTACATAGTGATTTACATTTATTACCCTGTTTAAAATAGCATGTTATGTTTTAAAATTATTTTAGCTTTTTATTGAAATATAGCATATACATACAGAAAATGCCTAATTCCTTAGGGTATAGACTAATGCATACTACATAAGCTGTATCATAGTATACATAACATTTTGTGACTAGCTTCTTTTATTCAGCACTCAGAAACCATAGTGTGACTACCCCCAGAGAATGGCATGATATGTGCTATGGAAGCTGAAGCGAGTATTATGGGATCTTTCCACTGGATGCCAATGATGGAGGCACTCAGGGTAAAGGAGTCCTGTTGCCACCACTACCACTCTCTAATACTGCTGGACAGAGATGGCACTATATTCAAAACACAGACAAGCAAAAGAAGAGGCATGAGCCAACACAACTAGCTCAAGCCCAGAAGTCAGTGGTAAATTATCTGTAGCCCAGATTCACAAACTCTTCTTGTGGTTGGAGTGACTATCACCAAAATCGGTGTTCCAGCACCATTCTGGAGGTCTGTGCCAGCTTGAAAAGCCACAAGTTAATTCTAATCCAATCTTGTGGAAGCAAACTTTTCTTTTAAACCCTATTCAGTACTGTAGGTTAGGAACTTGATTAGGTTATCTCCACAGAGATGTGACTCCTTCAATTGTGGATATGAACCTTGGAATAGAGGGAAATATGATTCCACCCATTCCAGGTGGGTCTTGATTAATTTACTGGACTCCTGTAAAAGAGGAAACATTTTGGAAAGAGAGCCATGAGATAGAACACGAGAGCCCACGCAGCCAGAGACCTTTGGAGATGAAGAAGGAAAACACCCCCAGGGGAGCTTCATGAAACAAAAAGCCAGGAGAGAAAGCTGATAGACATCAGACATTGCCATGTGCCTTTCCAGTCAAGAAAGAAACCCTGAACATCATCGGCCTTTCTTGAGCAAAGGTAACCTCTTTTGGTGCCTTAATTTGGACACTTTTATAGACTTGCTTTAATTTGGACATTTCCATGGTCTTAGAACTGTAAACCAGCAACTTATCAAATCCTTCTTTTTAAAAGCCATTCCATTTCTGGTATATTGCATTCCAGCAGCTAGCAAACTAGAACAAGGTCCAATCTCCTATAATGCGGTAAAAATATATATATATTGCACTGGCCCTCAGGAGTATTCCACTTGTTAGGTTGCTTTCCTGGAATCAGAGCCTGACTTCAGAGTCCGGGGACAATTCCATAATCATCAGTCCCACAGCTCCTTGAGGCACGTGTGGAATAGAGGGTTGGAGAGTACCCACAGCACAAAAGAACCAGAGCCCACATGGGTCTCTGTCCAAGCTGGACACTGTGCCTGAATGACACTACTAGCTTGGCTGGTCCCAGGTCTCAGGGGATTTAGGAAATGTTAAGGAAGTCACTCCAAAGCATGGGCATTCCTGAGACACATGCCCTGGCTCTGAGTTCTCATATGCCCAAGTCTAAGGCTTATACAAATGCTGTTTGACACAAGACCAGACACTATTTAGGTGACATTATTCTCCAAAGGAAATTCGAGACATCATTTCAAAGCAAAGAGAAAGCAATACTTGAAAGACATAAACTGTAAATGGTTATGGTGTTATAGTTATAATGGCTAACATCGCTTTAATGAGAGCTAATATTTATAGAGCACTCATTCTGGACCAGACACATCTAGGCAGTTTTCATATATTAACTCACTCAACCTTCAAAGAAGCATTATGAAGGAGATAATATTGCTATTGATCTTTTGCAGCTAAATAAAAGAAGGCTCAGAGAAGTAAATGTCTCATTCAAGGTTAAAGAGCAAACAAAGAATGGAGCTGGAATTTGAACCCAGGTCACCTGACATCAAGTCCTAACCCCTGGTCCTAGGGGTGTGAACTCATTTGTAAATAAGATCTTTGAAGATGTTATTAAGATAAGGTCAAGCAGCATAAGGTTGGGCCTTAATCCAATAGTCCTAATAAACACAGGAAATATGGGCAGGAAGTATAAGCCACAGAAGACGAGAGAAAGCGACAGATGGCCATGTGACGGTGACAGAGACTGATGCCAGCAAGCTAGCCCCAGAACACTGCAGACTCCAGAGAGGCAAGGCTTGCCAATACCTTGATTTTGCACTTCTAGCAAAATCAGAACTGATCAGAAGCAAATTCATGGTCTCATTTCTACTGAAAGCTTGAAGACTAAACCACATATAAGGACAATAGGCTTTAATGAGTCAACACACAATATTGGGATATTGGAGTCTGTTCTTCTAAAACTCCACTATAATTCTCTGAAATTCTAAGGCACTGAAGTGTTAACCAGAAGATATCTTTATTTTTTTATTCAAAACTTCTATCTTCTTCTTAAAAGTGGATAAGGCCACCAACACAATGTTCAAGTCCCTTATCACCATATTGAATGGAGTCATGTAATTGGATACTTAGCCAAGCACTGCTTAAGTAGGTATTAAACAGTGATGGCAAAATCAGCTTCTCCCATTCCATCAGTACCTGCCAACAGAGTCATTTTATGCTGGAAAGGATTTCCCAGTCTCAGAAGGGACAAAGAAAAAGGTGTCAGGAAAGAGAATATTTACAACAGCTCGGATATCAGTGCCCTACAGAGTGTGCAGCAATAGTCAGGGTTCAGTCCAACTAAAGTATATGTTAAGGATACACAAAACTTAATGTCAAATAACTGTTTGCATTTACCAAAACAGATAGATGCTCAAGAGCAGAGCTGATGAAAGAGCATTACCTTTCCTCTAATCATTAAATAGTTCAATAACCTATTGTTCCAGTTTGCTGGCTGCTAGAATGCAATATACCAGAAACAGAATGGCTTTTAAAAAGGGGAATTTAATAAGTTGCTAGTTTATAGGTCTAAGGCCAAGAAAATGTCCCAATTACAACAAGTCTATAGAAATGTCCAATCAAAGCCATCCAGGAAAAGATACCTTGATTCAAGAAGGCCAATGAAGTTCAGGGCTTCCCTCTCAGCTGAGAAGACACATGGCGAACACAGTCAGGGTTCCTCTCTCATCTGGAAGGGCACATGGCGAACCCGGCATCATCTGCTAGCTTCTTCTCCTGGCTTCCTGTTTCATGAAGCTCCCCGGGAGGCATTTTCCTTCTTCATCTCCAAAGGTCGCTGGCTGGTGGACTCTCCTTGGTGGCTGTGTTGTTCTGCTCTGCTCTCTCCGAATCTCTCATTCTCCAAAATGTTTCCTCTTTTGTAGGACTTCAGAAAATAGTCAAGACCCACCGGAATGGGTGGAGACATATCATCACCTAATCCAATTTAACAACCACTCTTGATTATATCACATCTCTAGGGAGAGGATCTAATTACAGTTTCAAACATACAATGCTGAATAGGGATTCGAAGAAACGGCTGCTTTTACAAAATGGGATTAGGATTAAAATATGGCTTTTCTAGGGTCCATACATCATTTCAAACCAGCATACCTATTAATTCTGATCTTCCTATCAATGAACATTCATTATAATGGTGGCCTAAATTTTGTGTATTCTACCCCAATTGAGAATTATCTTTACACATAGACAGTATTGAAACTTTTGGCCCTGATCCCAAAGCTACAAAATAATTTAAACAATTTTGTTGTTTTTCCTTAAAAACTGTTCACCTTAATGGCCTTCCAAGATCACTATAAAATACATAGCATTTTATTCAGTTTATTCTATTCTATAATGATTTTTATTATACTAGAAATCATAGCAGAGTCTCTGAAGACCTTTAGTAAACCTGCTTATTTGAGATGAAATAGTAAAATACCCTTTGGGCCAAAACATTGTCTCAAAGTCATTTCCATAACATGTAAATCTTATCATTCATACCATATGCATCTTGGAGGGCAGAGTCAGAAAACATTTGGAAAATAATTTTTGCTAGAGCATTGCAGTGGAGATGGAAATGAATGTGGAGGGAGGATAGTATTATGTTGAAAATCACATTTAAGATAAAATTATAGAGAACTTAGCACAAGGAAAGGGGAGAATGATTGCAAAGTAGCCATGACTTTTCTTTTATTTCTCTAATATTATTTCACCTATATGAAATACTTCTCCAGAGTGGGAAGTAAGAGAAGACCTCATTTTGAAGGAAAGAGTAGGTACTTTGCATAGCAAGTTATTTCATTGGTCTGACAAAAGCCAAAGAAACCACATATAATATAATGAATGATTCAGATTGTGTTGTCAGGGTTTGGAGTTTCACACCTCACTGATGTAACCCCAGTAATAATCAGATCTATTCTGTGGAAGGAAAGAAGGAAGGAACGGAGGGAGAGAAGGAGAGAAGGCACTCTGCTGGTTTGAAAAGGTTACGTACCTATGTTTTAATCCTAATCAGCCTTGTGGGAGCAATGGTTTCTTCTAATCTCTATTCAGTATTGTATGTTTGAAACTTTAATTAGATCATCTCCCTAGAGATGTGACTCAATCAAGAATGGTTGTTAAACTGGATTAGGTGGAGATGTGTCTCCACCCATTCTAGGTGGGCCTTGATTAGTTGACTAGAATCCTATAAAAGAGGAAACTTTTTGGAGAAAAGGAGATTCTGAGAAAGCAGAGAATGACATAGCCACAAGAAGCAGAGAGTCCACCAGCCAGTGACCTTTGGAAATGAAAAAGAAAAATGCCTCCTGGGGAGCTTCATGAAAGGAAGCCATGAGAGAAAGCTAGCAGATGATGCCATGTTCGTCACATGCCTTCTCACTTGAAAGAGAAACCCTGAACTTCATTGGCCTTCTTGAACCAAGGTATCTTTTCCTGGATGCCTTAGATTGGACATTTTTATAGACTTGTTTTTATTGGGACATTTTCTTGGCCTTAGAACTGTGAACTTCCCCTTTATAAAAGCCATTCCCTTTCTGATATATTGCATTCTGGCAGCTAGCAAACTAGAACAGACACTATAAGCCCCCAGTCTTAAGACGTCATCAAAAAGGAAGACCCAAAGTTTTAAAATAAATTTTATTTTCATAAAATACAGATTAATTAAAAGAAAGTATGTTAGAATGAAAGCAAGAGAGGGGTCAGGCAGAGAGGTTAGATAAACCCAAGATAAGGAAGAACACCATGACATCAAGAGGGAACAAATGTTGGAAATATCATCCTAGAGATATTTTACAGTTTTCTGAGTTAACTAGCAAACCTTAGGGAAAAAGAGAGAGTGGGAAAGATTTGATATCACCTAGTATTTGATGAGCCTCTTGAAAATTAAGGAGAAAGGCAAGAAAGAATCATCTTCTTCAGCATCAAGACTCCAGGAACAGCAGAAATGCCCAGACATTCATTTGTAGTTAGTGAAGACTTTCTATGTGACAGGAGCTGTAAAAGACATAGACACTCAAAGAATGAAACACACAGTCCCTACTATAAACAGCTTCTGGGCCAAATTCCAAGTCATATGATTCAGGAAAAGAAACACCTGTTTCTAGAAAATTCTGCCAAATACGGAAAATGCACAGTGAGACAAGGGGATGAGGAAAATACTGCAAAATGGAGTCCAATTTGAGGAAGTCACCAGACAGATCCTGCAGAGAGTGAGGAGTCTGGCTCCAGGCCCAAGTCCTCTATGTGATTTTCCAAGCCCCAGCAGGAGCAAAGGCTCAGTTTGAAAGGGCCCACTGGGGAAAGCTGCCCTCCTCGCCAGTGGACTTGGTGCACAGCCAGCACCCTGCAGTCTCTGAAGGGAATGCAATCAAGGACGTGGGGACTCAGCTGACCAGGCTCTTACCATAGCTACATTCCTAGTCCAGGTTCTTCATTCAGAGGTCACCTGGTCAGGGAGCTCTTTCCCAGGTGCCTCAGTGAAACCTCCTTTTTGGGGGAGGGGAGAGAACATGAAAACATGTTTCTCCACTCCTAGTTCTTAGTACTTTTCCACTCCTAACCCGCCACCAGAGCCAGATAACAGCTATCATGGCAGTGAGAAAACACACCCCCTACCCCACCCCATCTGCAATAACACATCTGACCCGTGCCTGGTACCATTCTGTGGGGCAAGATGAGCATTGGCATAGCCAGCACCCTCTTTCTGGCCTTTCGTTTATATGATCACAACAAATAAACTCTTAATTGTTGCTTTCATTTTCGCTTCTTGACTTAATTGACTACTCTGAAACCAGGCAGCTCTCTCTCCTTCCTAGCTCTTGACCAAACAATAAGCCAAATCACTTCTCTGCTCCAAAATCCCCATAGGCTCTCCATTCCTTTTGGAGTAAAGTGTCCTTAAAGTCCTTAAAACAGGCAGCAAGGGTCTACACAGTCCGACCCTCCTAGCTCTCTGGAAGCAGCTCCAACTGCCCCCCTGCCCCACCCCACCTTGCTCGTTCAGCCACAGCCATGTTGGATGGCCCAGGCTCTGTTTGGCTTAAATGCTACATGCCCGCATGTCATTTCCTGGCAAGCTCACTGTAAGTGTAGCCCAGCATTTCTGATCCCTCCTAATCTTCTTGATTATTCCATGTATATTCTAACATATCACCTTGTGCACATTCTAGTGTGTTCTGACTCTCCATTATCTGTCTCCTGTCACCAGAAAGTTAGCCACATGAGAGCAGAGATTTTTGTTTTGTTTTGTTTCCTGTGCACTGCTCTATCTGCCACTCTTAAAAGAGATGCTGGACCAGGTTCAGCATTTAATTATTTGTTGAAATAATGAATTAATTTTAAAGGAATAGATATGTATGAACACTGCTTTTGGGGTGTGGGATAGATTAAACTATATACACCATAAAGGACATGTCTTTAATCTTAACCCATATTCCTGTGGATTCGAATCCATTTGTAAATAGGCTCCTCTGAAGATGAATTATCAGTTAGTTAAGGTGTCTTCCCATTTGCACATAGGATCTTCTAAGATCTTATTCAGGCCAACCAAATGAGAATGACTCCTAATTGGTATTACTGGAGTCCTTTATAAATACAAGAAATTCAGATGTGGTCAGTCTAAGGAGGCCACAAGAAGAAGCCAAAAGACCATGGAAATGAGAAGAGCAGACATGAGGAGTGAGAAATCATCATGTGACAGGAGACAGAGGTGCAAGCCAAAGAGCCCCAAGGATTTCAGCAAGCCAGCCTCAGAATGCTGTAGACTTGGGAGAAAAAGTAAGTCCTTGTCAATGCCTTGATTTTGGATTTCTATCTTCCAAAACTATGAGCCAGTAAATTCCCATTCTCAACCAAGCTATTGTGAGGTATGTCACCTACTGTGAGGTATGGCAAACTAAAACAGGGTGTCTCATGTTAATAAAACAATTATAGGCTTCTATACCAAGTAAATACTATTTTAAAGAGTTGTCATATTCCTTTAAAAATCTTCAGAGAGAAAAGAAAATTTACTGCTCTGAATGGTGTAGAAAAACATCTGTCTAAAGGTAAACACAGAACAAGAGAATTTTGTAGAACCTTTTCATTTCTCCTATGCCTTAAGAGGAAGAACAATTAGAAAAGAATGAGACATTGGGTGCTTCAGTGACCACACCTGGGGAATAGGGCATCTTCCTGCAGTAGTAAGGCATTATGTAAAGGGATGCCATTAGAGATTGTCCCATTTAAATGTACCCAAACCTCAAGTGCTATATTTCGCTTGTATTATTTAAATTCTCTACCTATATTGATGAACTATTTCTATGTTTAAAAACAGACATTGTTGATGTTATCAGTATAATAAAAGCTTACTTATTTTACATTAAGTATAACATGACATAAGGTGAAAAAAAAATAACCCATATTTTTGAGGCAAGCAGATAAGTGATAGAAAGCAGCTTCAGCTCTGCTATTTTCTGGGTACCAACTCTGAGCAAACAATGGAACTTTTCTGACTCTTCTGTTTCTCTTTCTATACAATGGAGGGAGGTGGGTAATAACAACTACTCTTGTGTTGTGGGAATTAAGTAACTTAATGCGAGTAAAGCATTGTCCAAGTATTTGGGACAGAATGCCATTCAAATATTAATGACACTAAATACAACTAGGATTCTCCATAGTCCAAGCAGGTGAGTGCAGTGTACCTTCCCCACATTATCTCCTATCACAATCCGTGAGATGAAAACCACTGTGAGCTCCATTTCACAGGTAAGGAAATCAAGTCTCACTCATGTTTTGGTCTGCTTTGCTGCCGAAAGCAGACACCATGAAATGTGTTTACTTTTAACAATGGGAATGTATTCGTTTATGAGTTTACAGTTTCAAGGCTGAGAAAAATGTCCAAATTAAGGCATCATCAGACAATGTTTTCCCCCTAAAGACCAGCTGCCAGTGGCAGCATATGCTGGTCTCTCTATTCTCTTCTGAGTTTCGTTACTTTCTGCTTCTTCCTTCTGTGGGTTTCTCTCTCTTTGTCTGAATTCTTTCAGTATATAAAGGACTCCAGTAAAAGGATTAAGACCCACCCTGAATCAGGTGGCTCACATTTTAACTTAAGATCCTACTCACCAAAAGATGCTACTTAAAATGGGTCCACACCCACAGAATGGATTAACCCACAATCCACAGAATGGATTAACTTTTAGAACCTACTTTTCTGGGATACATACAGCTTCAAACCACCACAACTGGGATTAAGTAACTTGCCCACAGGTCATAGAGGGGATGTGAACTGTAGAATTCCTGATCCTAGAAGGAGAAAACGTAACCAAAATCCTATACCGTGCACCACATACTGCTATTCCCTCTCCCTTAGATCCAAGAAAAACTTTACAGTCTTCAATTCTGCTCTAAAATAGACTGCCCTATAGAAAGACTCCACTATACTTCCCATCCCCCAACCCGCCCCAACATTTTCAGTTTTCTCCTGATTATTTTCTCTAAACATTCCTCTCCATCTCATAGTAATTCTTTTTAATTAATATACTTCTTTAATACTCAGAAAAGACTTTCTCTCCTCAATTTTCTTTTATTGTCCTTTTCCTAAGTCATTGACATTTACCTACTTTACCCAAGAAGATCATCCCTCTAGTCTATTTCATCATTTTGCTTCCTCCTTCCCCAGATACTCCCCCAATTTCCAGGTAAAGAGCTGCTCTGACATAAGGCAGTGTTCTGAAGAGGCTCCCGAGCCTTCAATTCCAAACAGGAGTGACCCTTATTTCTAATTTCAGCCACCTTATACTCCCCAAAACAACAAGCAAAATGTTTGTTTGTTTGTTTTGCATGGGCAGGCACCAGGAATTGAACCTGGGTCTCCAGCATGGCAGGTGAGAACTCTGCCACTGAGCCACAGCCCAAATAAAATGTTTTTAAAACTCAGTTTGGTGTTTAAACAGATGTAGACTTGCGTGTATCCCAAACAAAGGTGGATAAAGAGAGGGCCTGAGGCATTTTTCAGATAAGAAGCAAAAGAACACACAAACCAAGAAAGTCACAGATAACTGAAAAAATACTGTTCTGCTGGTCTGCACAGGGCAAATATTTGAATAATGATTTCTGGATGGAAAAGTACACACATCCACACATGTGTGCACACATGCACATAAATTTTGAAAAGTTGAAACTATCCAAGAAATTCTGCTGAGCAGCAAAACGAGATACTAGATAAGGAAGAAAGCAGAGCAGCTACTACTCTGGTATACAGTATAAACACAGGCTTTTCAAGGGAGTCTGTATAGTCGCTGAAGCTACACAGTGCAAAGAAATTCTTCTACATAGAATTCAGACTCTGTTAAAACCAAAACCAAGGGTGGGCCATGGTGGCTCAGCAGGCAGAGTTCTCGCCTGCCATGCCAGAGATGCAGGTTCGGTTCCAGGTGCCTGTCCATGCAAAAAACAAACAAACAAACAAAAACAACTACAAAAGGGAAGAACGAAGAGGAAAGACAAGGGGTGACAGAGGGTTGCAGTCTCAAACCAAAGAATGGCCCTAAAACCACAATTCACTAAGCTCAAGCTCTTACTGGTATCAGGTACTATCAGACATACTGCGTTCGTTATCTCAAAACAGTTTTAGAAATAGAGAGGAATTATGTATCCATTTAATGGAGGTTAGGAAATAAAGGATTAAACAATTACCTAGAAATTATTTCTAGCCACAAGATTCAAACCCCAGTCTACAATAATTTCAAAGCTCTTTCTCCTAACCACCCCGTAGTCCTCTTAAGAAAACCTTGGCAACCCCAGCTTTCTTGTTGCAATTACTATTCAATCCCTCTGCTTTCATGAGGAGAAATGTGGGCTCCCATTCCAGGGAGAACTTGGAAAGCAATGGATGGTCCAGTCTGTTGTTTTCAGCCACTTTGCCGCTTTCAGTCACATAATATTTAGCCATCATGGCCTATTAAAGTCTTTCTGTGCCAGAAGAGGGAATCCATTTAAATATGCAATGAGCTTTATTTTTTGTTTTATTTCTGCCTAGCCCATCCACACACCCGTCATTCTAAAGCAACGAGGCAAATATCATATTGAGTAGGCTTCAGAGTATATGAAAATGTCTGTGTTGGCAGGAGAATCTAACTACAGCGAGCAGGCAAAGAGATACTTCCTTTTATGATGCCAAATCTCTTCCTAGAATGTGTTGGAGAATCATAATGGTTTAGGGCTTTGTGAAATTGTTGGAGAAAGTGAAAAGAAGGCCTTTTGGTTATATGTTGGGTAATTAATTCTAACTAGAACCCTTCCTAGAGAGAAAGGGGGTTCCAACTGAATGGAATGCTAAGGCAAAACTGAGAATTTCCTGGGTACACTGGGAATTGTGGTCATGCTGGTTATTTTTCAACTCACTTCCAAAGATGGATGAAGAGTTTTCAGCCAAATGAAAAGTTTTAGATCCCTCCTGGGCAAGATTATTTGCAGCCCAGGGAAACACTGGTTTGCTCAAAAGAAGATGATGCTTAGCTTTAAATTTGGAACAAAATCGACCCCAGGAGACTGTGTATTATTTGAATAGAAAAATAAATGTCTCTGCAGATGACATAAGTTCTTTAAAACCTACATGACAAAATATGTAAAATATTTTCTCCACTTATTACCTCTTCTCAAATTTCAAGGTTTAAAGCCATTTTCTAAATATAAAACACACTCACATCCTCCTTCCCTACCAAAACCTGCCTATGTGTGGGGAAGATTATGTCCTTTTCCTCCAAGCCAGGTACTTCTTTTATATGATTTAAATTTTATTAACCAACAAATGCATATAGTTCATCCCATTAGTGGCATTTACCTTGTTGTGTACATTTCTAGAAATACTATAATTCCCAGTATGACATATCCATGTCAAATATGATCTGAAATGGTTAGCACCATCAAGTTCCATAATCCTGTTTGTCTAAAATGAATGTGAGGTCCTTAAGGTCAAGGTTTTAATTATATCATCTACATTATCTATATTCCCAGCATTTAGCAAGGTGAGTCACCATTGAAAAGCAATCTACATGCATTATTATTGCAGGGATTAATGAATTAATGATTAAGAGTGGCACTAGCAAATTGAAAGAGACTTGAACTGCCACATGTTTTCTGCAAGAATATCACATAGCAAGAGCCAACAGATTCCTCTCATTTTAGTCTTAGTTCAATCCATGTTCCTTTTAAATAGCCAGGAAAATCTAGATATAAATTGCCTAAATTATAGCACGCTGCATAAAGACTCATATAAATTGTTCTACATAGTCTCCTGGGACCCAGATAGATGGACCAATTTATTTCATGGCAACAACTGCAATAATTTCCAATGACCACATTTAATTCTCATACATGATTTCCTCACTCCAGCATATTGGGCCCATCTGTGAAAATGGCAGGGAGCCCCCAAGCAAGATGGAAAGATAATCAGTAATTTGACACAGGCAGGAAGAGAAGGGATACAGGAGCAAAGCTGGCAGAATCTGCTGCTAAAGGCTGCCAAGCCAAGTTATTCCATAGTGGCATCTGACCCTGTTGATCCCACACCTCTTTTCTTCATTTATGGCTATTAACAGTCAGGAACTAATATAAACTGGGAAAGAAAAACCACTCGATGGCAGGAGATAAGGGTAAATAAGCAAAAGACATCAAGTTGTTCAGTTGAGATCAGAAACTGAGAAAAGATATAAAGAATGCTGGAGTTTCCTGGATAAAGAAAGTTGGAGCTTTGAAAGTAACAGAGTACAAACTCTTGCTTCTTTTTTGAAGAAAGCGTTAGCAGATATGGGCTGATATCTGTCCATTTCTCATAGCGCTGCTCTGGGCCAAATCTAATGACCATGCATATCTCCTCTTAGGCCACAGAGACAAAGCTGGATTGCCAGTAAACTTGGTGGAGCACCCTATGAGCCTTGCAGTTCAGGGAAAGACAAGACAATCCCTCTTCTGAGGAGCTACTGCAAGGCCATTTGTTACTTGCCTCTCTTTCTTGATGGAGGCTGTCATGAAGCAGTTTCTCGAAGCCTCCCTCTTTCTGGTGAAATACGGGGCTCGCTACTCACCCCTCCCCCTTAGGGTAGGCTATACAGCTGCTTGGCTGAAGGGTAGAAGGTTTTCTCTGCAAAAGGGTGACCAACCATTCAAGTTGCCTAGACTCTGCTCCAGCACATGGGGCAAAGGACAATGGCAAACTGACACGAATTGCTGGTCTTGCTTTTGCCATCTACTTAATTAATCATCTGTCTGCCTCTGTCTGGGCTTTCTGTATTTTGTTTGCTTGTTTGGTTTTCCTGGAGAAATCTGCCTGCTTAACATTTCTCAGTCTGAATTATACAATTAAGAGAGTAAGGTCACCCTCCAAAGTCATAGGCACCTTTACTTCTTTCTCTTTTCTAGAGGGCGAATTCTATGAAAGCAGGATGAACTCTTCCCAATACTTGGAACAGTGTTTGGCAGGTAGTAGGTACCCAATGAGCGTAGGGCTTAGGAGACTGAGTTCTGAACCAAACAGAAACAGATCTAAAATGGCTTTCATCTGCCTTGGGTGAGTTATTGAACTTCTCTAAGGCTTACAAGACATGGCAACTGAGATAACATGGTTAAGTCCCCTTGTACTGCCTGGTGCATAGAAGGCTTTGAAAAATGTTAAACACTCATCCTCCTCCTCATCATTATCATATGCTACAAGTCTACTGCAGATCATGTTGTGATATCTAAGTATTTTAGACTCACATGTTAAAAGAGACATTATTAGCCCCTGTGATGGGCAGCAAAACCAAAGCTCAGGAAGGCAAAATCTGTTCATGATCACGCAAAAGGTTAGTGAGGAAGGGAAAAGAGTTTATGGAGGCAGCAGATATGATATTTTTGAGATCTTTTTTCTAAGATTACATATGTAGCGAAAGAATTCATGTGAAAAATAAATATCTTAGTGCTATAACTGTAATTTTCAATAGCTGAGAGAGATCAGATGAGAGTATGAGAATTAAGTCTACTTGGACATTAATTTTGCATTCCTCTTAGAGCACACTGAGAACAAAGCAAAACCTATATTTCCACGTCTGACTAAAGGATCATCACTATCTGTAGACCTCAAAGGAAGAAAATCCACACAGAAAGACAACATTAAAAGCCTAATTTAAAGGGGAAAAAAAAGCAAGAGAACAAACAAATGGTCCTCAGAAAGATTCATCACTAAGCCATGAACCACTACAACGGAGGCACAGATGCTCTACACATTTTTGAGAATTGAAAGACAAAGTGCAGTGCCTGTACAAGGAGATAAACAAAAAAGGCAGGGGAGTTAGGGGAGATCCTCCTAAACAACCCATCAAAAAAGTGTATCTAACCCAGCAGCCAGATATGTAGGAAAATGTACTAGGTGAAGCAGATAGAGGAGCTCAAGAGCTTTATGAAAAAAACAAAGGTCCAGGAATTGGATGCTAATGTGAACTACACCAGATGTCACCATGTCAATACCTGCAGGGTCTCCGTGTCTGTGAACACTTCAAAACCCAGAGCGAGGCTACCTCTAGGACTGTGAGACAGTTTCCCCCCAATGCTGGGAAAGGCAATACAAGAAAGAAAAAAAAGAAAAACACAAGAAATGAGATGTCTTAACCTATTCCTGAATGACTTCTGCTTTCCAAAGTTGTGGTCAGGCCCTTTCCAGAGTGCTCCATCCTGGCAGAGCTACAGCAGGCAGGGCTGGGCACAGGCCATTAGCCACCAAATCACAACAGGGTGCACTTTCCCACTGGAGTTCACTTTCAATTGCTTCTGTGCAATAAAACCAAGTGCTCATAAAAAGAAAACAAAAAACAAACAAACAAACAAAAAAACCCAGCTGTTACATGCATGAATACTTAAGTCCCCCCACCCCAGCCCCGCATGGCTGGTATCTGATCTGGATGCTTGGCCATGGCTGTGGCTGCCTCCCTGAGGAAAGGACATCGAGGAAGAAGTGATTATTGGACATCCGCAGAAAACTGAGCTGCTTCAATTTTACAAGTCACTGCTCTGGGCCCACGCCAAGGACAATATCCAGGAGCTGTTTCAGAGCAAGGGAAGAGTGTGGCCTACTGAACAGTAGAAAACCGGATCTCTTTGCTTATCCCAGAGTTTCCCCCAGGCCATGGACAGAACACATCCTGGTGAATGAGAGGACAGGTCAAGGGCATGCAGCCAAACGCACCACAGTGCATTCAGTCATGTCACGCAGGGTCTCAGTAAATGAAGACATATTCTTATCACATCAGAAAGATAAACTCATATTCAGTTTCTCAGAAGAGGTGAGAAGAATTTTACCCCTATCTGTTCATGACAGCAAATAAATGAAATTATCTAATTCTCCAGAAAGTCTACAATAAATCTGTTTAAGAGAAATTGATTCTAATGCTCTGCAAATGACAGAGCATCCTCTCCTCTTCTTACTTAATTTGATAAGGCAGAAATGACCAAGTTTATAAATAGTAAGATTCACATTTCAGATATGTGGGAATTCATTGCCTATCTTCAAAAGAGAAATTAAAAACAAGGCTCAGTTAGACTCAAGTAGAGCAAGGACACAATTTAATTGTGGTTTGGCCTTTGTGACCAGCCATTCTCTTACATTCAGATCTTTGAATGCACATGAATCTTGGGAAGAAGCTATATAGAGAGTGGCAGAGAGCATCCATCTCCCTCAAATCTCATATGTGTTGTGTTAGCCTGGAATGGAGAGAATCACCTGTGATGGACCAAGAACTGACAGTCAGGGGAAAATGACTGGGGCTAAGCCCTGTTCGAAACTACATGGGGAAATAATAGTGGATACATAATAAATGCTGACTTTATGAATGGGGAGATCAAAAGAAGGAGGGCAGAGGAGGGATAGAGATAAAGGAAAGACAAAGAAGAGATACAAAGGGAAATAAATGGAAAGGAGGGAGAACATGATAGAAAGCACAAAAAAAAAAAGAAAGAAAGAAAGAGAAAACAGCAAAAATTCATTTTTGCTACCCAGTATTCGGTATCGATTTTCTATCTTCAGCTTAACAGTTCTGACTTTCTATTGAAGAGCAATCCTTCCAACATCGTGTGGAAACTTTATTTGTAGGAGTGGTGACAGATTTCCATTTATGGAGTTGGGTCTAAAGCCAATGAGCATAATCTCATCCACATTATCAAAACAGTAAATTCAGGGATGGACAGTAACCCAGAGTTCAGTTAATCATAATTATATTACTCTAATGCAAAAATGGGTTTTGGTTGTTTTAATTCATTAAAATCTCGAGGTTACTTTTATTTCCTTATAATGGTTAAAAGGAATATTTTTCCTCCCTTTTATGTGACAGGAAGAATGTAGCCCCAATTTCGGCCAACAACCATTTTGCAAACAGGAGAAAAATCAGTCTGAGAACAAGTGAACACATAGAGAAGAGTTCACCTGGGAAAAAAGGACAAACAGAACTGGAATCTTGATGTCCTGTTGGGACCTCTCCTCAAGCCCATCTTACATCATTTTTCAGTTATTGAAATTGATGTCATTTATTCCTCCCTACTGATTAAGTTATGTGAGATCTCTTCTTTCTTGTCTTTCTCTTCTTACTCCCAACCTCTCTCTTTTCCTTCCCAATTTTGCTCTCTCCTTCCGTCTTTTTCTCATCTGCAACCAAAAAAATCATGTTACTGAAAACCAATAAAATTCAGTGATGCTGGAACTTCCAGGGAAGATGGCAGAGTAGAGAAGTCCAGTACTCATTCCTTCTCCAAAACAGGTAATGCGCAGGCAGAAACTGTCTGGAACAACTGTTCTGGGGCTCTGGAGGCCAGGGGAGCACTGCACAGCATCCAGTAAAGAGGGGGAAGAAGAAGCTGAGAAACTTCAGTAAATAACTATGAGTAGCTCACTCCATGGAGGCTACTGGTACCCCCTCCCCCCACTCTCAAGGCAGCTGCCCTAAAGTCCAGTCCCTGGCTGGCTGCTGCTGATAGGAAGGGACATGGAAGTCCTCTTCTCCAATAAAGGGCAGGGAACACACCCAAGCACTGGTCACGGCTTTGACTGGTCAGTTCAGATTGCAGCATCCGAGCTCTGAGCTGCTGTTTCACCCTGGACAGAGATGGTTATAGCCATTGTTTTAACCCTGCCCCCAACAGGGGCATAAGCAGTGGCTACAAGGAATACTTTGCTGAAGGGTACCATCTGCTCGGCAGGCCATGAAAGCACAGTTTCAGGGACTAATCAAAAAGGCCAAGGACAAGAATAAGATGAAGAAGAGCTGAAAAATCTTATCAAATACCAGCAATTCTAAAGGTCTAGGATAAGTTGAATCAAGTGTCAAAGAAGACCCTTAACACAAAGCCAGTCAACAATAAAACCACAGGCAAGAAGAGTAAGTTCATTAAGATAATCAGATGCTTAAACATAAGTAAAAAAAAAAAAAAAATTACAAGCCATACTAAGAAACGGGAAGATATGGCCCAGTCAAAGGAACAAATTAAAACTTTGGAGGAGACACAGAATTTGGAAAACTACACAAATATGTCCAAACAAATCTCCTAAATCAATGTAAGAAAATGAAGGAAAATATGTCTTAAGAGATAAAGTATATTAAGAGGATACTAGGTGAGCATAGGTAAGACTTTGAAAGTATATAAGGAAAAATATCAGAAATTATAAGAATGAAAGACACAATAGTAGAGATAAAAATAAACTGAGGTATATAAGAGCAAATTTGAAGAAGCAGAAGAAAGAATCAGCAAACTAGAAGACAGGACAACCAAAATCTTACAGACAGAAGAACAGATAATGGAAAGAATGGAAAAAAATCGAGCAGGATCTTAGGGATTTGAATGACAACACAAAGTGTGCAAATATACACATCATGGGTGTCCCAGAAGGAGTAGAGAAGGGAAAAGGGGAAGAAAGAATATTTGAGAAATAACGACTGAAAATTACCCAACTCTTAGGAAAGACATAAATATACATGTCCAAGATGCACGCATACTCCTAACAGAATAGATCCTAATAGACCTATTCTGCAACTAATCAGAATATCAAAAGACAAAGACAAAGAGAGCATTGTGATAGCAGCAAGAGAAAAGCAGCTTGCCACATAGAAAGGACATTCATAAGACTAAGTGCTGATTTCTCATCAGAAACAATGGAGGTGAGAAAGCAACAGTATGATAAATTTAAGGTACTGAAAGAGAAAAACTGCCAGCCAAGAATTCTTTATCTGGCAAAACTGTCCTTCAAAAATGAGGGAGGGTTTAAAATATTCACAGATTAAGAAGAAACCAAGAGAGTTCATAAACAAGAAATCTACAAGAAATGCTAAAGAGAGTTCTGCAGACTGAAAGGAAAAGATAGGAAAGACAGAGGCATGGAGTAGAGGGTAGAAATTAAGATTATCAGTAAGGGTAAAAAAAGAGGCAAAAATAAGACATGACTGATAAAAACCACAGGATAAAATGGTTGAAGTAAGTACTGCCTCTATAGTAATAAATTGAATATTAATGGATTAAACTCCCACATCAAAAGACAAACATTTGTAGAACATATTTAGAAAGTATGATCCAACTGTTTGCTGTCTATAAGAGACTCATATTAAACCCAAAGACATGAATAGGTTGAAAGTGAAAGACAGGAAAAAGATATTCCCCATAAACTGTAATCAAAAACAGCTAGGGAAGCTATACTAACACTGGACACAATAGACTTTAAGTCAAAGATATTATAAGAGATAAAGAAGGACACTATATATTAATAAAAGAGGCAATCCACCAAGAAATAACAATATTAAATATTTATGCACTTAACCAGGTGCCCCCAAAAATGTGAAGCAAACATTGGCAAAACTGAAGGTAGAAATATACATCCCTACACTAATAGTTGAAGACTTTATATGCCACTCTCATCAACAGAAAGATCATGTAGACAGAGGATCAATAAGGAAACAGAGAACTGGAATAATATAATAAACGATCTAGACCTAACACATACAGAACATTGTACCCCCAATCAGCAGGACTTATATTCTTCTCAAGTGCTCATGGATCATACTTCAGAGCAGACCACATGTTGGGTCAAAAAACAAGTCTCAAAAATTTTAAAAAGATTTAGCATATGCAAAGCACCTTCTCTGGCTATAATGAAATGAGGCTGGAAATCAATCACAGATTTGTGAACTGGAACATTCACAAATACATGGAAGTTAAACAACACACTCTTTGTTGTTGTTGTTGTTTTCTTAATTTTTTTATGTATAGTATAACATATATACAAAGTGAAGAAATAAAAAAGCAATAGTTTTCAAAGCACTCTTCAACAAGTAGTTACAGGACAGATCCCAGAGTTTGTCATGGGCTACCATATGATCCTCTCATATTTTCCTTCTAGCTGCTCCAGAATATAGGAGGCTTGAGGCCTTAAATATTTTTTATCATCACAATCAACTTTTTTCCTTCTTTTGTGAAAAATAACATACATACAAAAACCTATAAATTTCAAAGCACAGCACCAAAGCAAGACACTCTTAAGCAGTCGGTGGGTCAAAGAAGAAGTTGCAAAAGAAATCAGTAACTATCGAGAGATGGATGAAAATGAGAACAATATGTATCAAAACTGATGAGATACTGCAAATGCTGTGCTGAGAGGGAAAATTATAACCCCAAATACCTACATTATAAAAGAAGAAGGAGGGTAAAAGGGTATTTCAGTGGTAGTATTCTCGACTGCCATGTGGAAGACCCAGGTTCGATTCCCAGTCCATGCACTTCCCCAAAAACAAACGAACAAGCAAAACAAACAGATAAGAAACAAAAATTCAACAAATGGTGCTGCAATAACGGGATACTAATGTGGAAAAAGAATGAAATGTGACCCCACCATACAGCATACAAAAAAAGAAGGAGCTAAAATCAAAACCAAACTGAACACCTGAAAGAATGAGAAAAAGAACAACAAATTAATCCTAAAGCAAACAGAAGGAAAGAAATAACAAAGATTAGAACAGAAATAAATGAAAGTGAGAAATAAAAAAACAACAACAGAAAGAATTAACAAAACCAAAAGTTGGTTCTTGTGGGGGCAGATCTACTGTACAATGGAATCTTTTGATCAGGATGTTTCCATCCACGGAGAGTGAATTGTGGGTGTGACCTTTTGATTAGATTATTTCCATGCAGATAGATGTAGAACCTGCCCATTCAAGGGGAAGGTATTAATTAGTTTACTGAAATCCTTAAAGAGTCACCACAGAGAGCTGAACACTGACACATAGAAGGCAGAGAGATGAAACCAGACAAAGACATTTGAAGAGTGAGACAAAAACATTATGGGTATAAGCAAGGACTCAGAAATAGCCAGAACCTGAAGAAAAGAAATCTCTGGCCCCAGGAGCTGCTAAGCTAAGAGATAAAACCCAGACTTTTGCCACAGAGCAGCTAAGTGAGGACACACAGATGCTTAGAGAGAAGCCACTGGGGTCAGAAACTGAAAGCAACAGAACCAGAAACAAGGACCAGATGACACCAGCCACAGGTCTTCCCATGTGACAGACATCGGCCTTTCTTCAGAGCCCAGGTATCTGTCTATGGATGTCTTAGTTTGGACATTTTTACGGCCTTAGGAGTCTGAACTTGTAATTTAATAAATCCCCTTTATAAAAGCCAATCCATTTCTGGTATATTGCATTCCAGCAGTTTTATCAAACTAAACACTACCAACTCATTCTATGAAGACAATAGCACCATAATAATGAAGCCAGATAAAGATACTACAAGAAAAGAAAATTACAGACTAATTTCTTCAAGGAATATAGAGGCAAAAATCCTCAACTAAGTACTTGCAAATTGACTCCAATGGCATATCAAAAGTATTATACAGCATGAACAAATGGGTTTTATCCCAAATATGTAAGGGTGGTTCAATATAAAAAAATCAATTAATGTAATGCAGCACATTAACAAATCAAACGGGGAAAGCCACATAATTATCTCAACTGATGCAGAAAATAAATTTAACAAAATCTAGCCTCTTTCCCTGATAAAAACATTTCTAAAGAAAGGAATAGAAGGAAACTTCCTCAACATGATAAAAAGACATATATGAAAAACCCACAGTTAATATCATACTCAATGATGAAAGATTGAAAGCTTTCCCTCTAAGATCTGGAACAAGACAAGGATGCCCACTGTCACTACTGTTATTCAACATTGTGTTAGCTCTAGCTAGAGAAGTTAGGCAAGAAAAAGAAATAAAAAGCATCCAAGTTGGGAAGGAAGAAGCAAACTTTCAGTTTGCAGATGGCATGATCCTATATATAGAATCCTGAAAAATCTACACAAAGCTATTAGAGCTAATAAAACAAGTTCAGCAACATGGTGGGATACAAGATCAACATGCAAAAATCAGTAGGGTTTCTACACATTATTAATATTAAATATGAGGAGGAAATCAAGAAAAAATTCCACTTACAATAGCAATGAAAGAATAAAATGACTAGGAATAAATTTAACTATGGATGCATAGGACTTTTATGCAGAAAACTATAAAACATTGCTAAAAGAAATCAAAGACCTAAATAAATAGCATGACATTCCATAGTCATGGATTAGAAAATGAAATAACACTAAGATGTCAATTCAACCCAAACTGGTTACAGTTTCAATACAATCCCAATCAAAATATCAACAGTCTACTTTGCAGAAATGGAAAAACCAACTATCAAATTTATTTGGAAAGGTAAGGAGCCCCAAATAGCCAAAAACATCTTGAAAAAAAAATGAAGTTGGAGGACTCACACTTCCTGACTTTAAAGCATATTACAAAACTACAGTGATCAAAAGAACATGGTACTGGCATAAAGTTAGATATACTGACCAATGGAATCAAATAGAAAGTTCAGAAATACACCCTACATCTATGGCCAACTGATATTTCACAAAGCTTCCAAGTCCACTCAACTGGAGCAGATTAGCCCCTTCAACAAATGGTGCAGGGGGAACTAGGTACCCATATGCAAAAGAATGAATGGGGACTTCCATTTGACACCATATACAAAAATTAACTTCAAATGGATCAAAGACCTGAATATAAGACAAGGACCATAAAAACTCATAGACAAAAAGGTAGGGAAGCATCTTCAAAATCTTGTGGTAGCCAAAAGTTTCTTAGACTTTACACTCAATGCACAAGAGACAAAAGAAAAGAATAGATTAATGGGCCCTCCTCAGAATTAAAAACTTTTGTGTTTCAAAGGACTTTGTGAAGAAAATGAAAAGGCAACCTACTAAATAGGAGAAATATGTGGAAACCACATAACCAATTTAATATTCATTGTGTATAAAGAAATCCTATAAGTCAACAATGAAAAACAAATGACCCAATTTAAAAATGGTAAAAACACTTGATTAGACATTTTTCCATAGAGGAAATACAGATGGCTAAAAATCACATGAAAAGATGCTCAACAGCACTAGCTATTAGGGAACTGGACATTAAAACCACAGTGAGATACCACTTCACACCTACTAGAATGGCCACTACTAAAACATATATATATATATATATATAAAACTACAAATTTTGGAGCAGTGCAGTGGTGGCTCAGTAGCAAGAATTCTTGCCTGCTGAGTCAGAGACCCGGGTTCAATTCCCAGAGCCTCACTGCTGGTGGGAATATAAATGGTGTAGCCACTGTGGAAGACAGTTTGGTGGCTCCTCAGGAAACTAAGTATATAACTGCCATATGATCCAGCAAGCCCACCACTAGACATATATCCAGAAGAACTGAAATCAGGGAAGTGAGCTGACATTTGCACATTGACGTTCACGGAAGCGTTATTTACAATTGCCAAAAGATGGAAGCAACCCAAGTGTCTATCAACTGATGAATGGATAAACAAAATGTGTTATATAAACATATATACATACAATAGAATATTATTGAACTATAAGAAGAATGAAGTCCTGATGAATACAACAATATGGATGAACCTTGAAGATATTATTTGAGTGAAATAAGCCAAACATAAAAGGACACATATTGTTGTGATCTCACTGATATGAAATCATTATCACAAGCAACTCATAGAGTTAGAATCTAGAATAGAGGTTACCAGGGGATAGAGTGGGGGTAGAGAATGGGGAGCTGATGATTAATTTGTGCAGAATTTCTATTTAGGTTGATTGGAAATGGATAGTTTTAATGGTAGCACATTATTGTGAGTTTAATTAACAGTGCTGAATTATGTTTGTGAATGTGGTTGAAAGCAGAAGTTTTGGGTAGTGTATGTTACCAGAAGCAAAGTTAGAAGCTAAAACATGGGAATGTATAACACAGTGAGCCCTGTTGTGGATGATGGGCTGTGATTGTAGAAATATAAGAATGTTCTTTCATGAATTATAACACTATTACAAGGTGTTAAAAATAGGGTGTTATATGAGGGAAAATAAACCTAAGGTAAACTATGGACTATAATTAACAGTAATATTTTAATATTCTTTCATCATCCTTTGTTATAGGTACCACATTAATGCAAAGTGTGAATAATAAGAGGGTTATAGGAATGTTTTCTTTTTACATGATTTTTCTACAAACCTAAAACTTCTCTAATAAAAAAAAATATTTTAAGAACAACATTATGCTAAGTGAAAGAAACCAGACACAAAGTACCACATATTGGATGATTCCATTTATATAAAACATAAATATAAATTAATCAATAGAGGCAGAATTAGCTCAGTGATTATGTAGGGCTGGGTAATGATAGAAGTATTGAGAGGTGACTGCTAAGGGGTGTGGGATTTTTCTTTTTGGAGTAATGAAAATGTTCTAAAATTGATTGTGGTGATGAAGACCCAATTCTGCATTTATACTAAAAATCACTGATTATACACTGTGGATTGATTGTATGTCATTCAACTATATGTCAATAAAACTGCTTTAAAAAATGTAGCTATGCTTCCTGAACCCCAGTTACCTCATTTGTAAAATAAAAATTATCAAACAAATAGCAACACCTTCACAAAGTCTCTCCCAACTCTATAATCCCATACTTTGATAATCTGCTATTGAACACCTGGCTGGCCTTTATGCTGCCACTGAAAAATTCTATATTGATAACATAGAGAAGCAGAAATCACCCAAGGCGTGGCTCAATTTGGTGACATGAGATGATGAACTAGCCACCACTGACCATGTGCATCACATCACAGTTATTGGTTTGGGTTAATAGTCTCATTATTAGATTAAATGATTTTTTCTGTTTCTTTAAATTTTAAGATCCTAGGAGAACCTTGTGTGGTTTCAAAAGAGCAGCTCACGGCAGGCCACTGTGGCTCAACAGGCAGAGTTCTCGCCTGCCATGCCGGAGACCTGGGTTCCATTCCCAGTGCCTGTCCATGTAAAAAAAATAAATAAATAAAGAGCTGCTCAAATGACATACACAAGCATGTCCCTCACTTCCTCAAAAACACAAGTTCATATGGTGTCAGGATGATCTCATAGAAGCTCCACTTTGCTAAACAATTTCCTGTCTTCCATAATCCCAGTAAAATAGACATACAGTGCCTACTTTACAAACTGCTTTGCCCTCCATAGTAGTTAGTTTCAAGTGTCAATGTGGCCAGATCATGGTGCCCAGTTGCTCTGTTGCTGTGGACTTAAATCATCAGCAAGTGAAATTCATCTATGGGTAATGACATCTGTGGTCAGCTAAGGGGAGTGCCTTCTGCAATGAGTGACATTTAATTTAATTAGCTGGAGACTTAAAAGAGAAAGAGGTAGCTCAGCACACCTCAGCTCAGTGCTCAGAGCCGAGACAGACCCAGATGTTTGGAGATGTAGATAGGAACCACCCTGGGGAAAGCCGTTTGAACCCAGAAGTCAGGAGAGGAGGCCAGCAGACATGGCTGTGTGCCTTCCCATGTGACAGAGAAAGCTAGAGGAAGGCCACCAGCCTCTCCTCTGAAGAACTGTAAATTTGCAACTAAATAAATCCTCTTTATAAAAGCCAGTCCATCTCTGGTGTATTGTATTCAGGCAGCCTTATCAAACTAAAACATCCTCTCACCACACTTCAGCCTCCAGGCAGCTTGTGATATTTCTGCTTCTCAATTTACCAGTAAACTAATGACAGTAACATTAAATAACAGCCCTGTACAATCCCAGTCTATTCTGAAGAAAATATTATGATGCAAGAGAAGCCAGAATATCATAAAAAATCCTCCCCAGTTGTGGAATTCATGAAAATACTAATTTATTCCTTTTTAGGTATGACAGATCCTCCTTGATGTTTCACCGCAAGCCTCCCCCACTGCAAGCCTCCCTATCTCTTCAGTTGTTTTAATAAATGAGCCTAACAAAAGTATCTTTGCATCAAATGAAAGAAGCAGTTGCCTTACTGGAAGACATTTCAGACTGCTGGAAATACCTACCTAGCTGCAGCGCCTCATCCACTGATGTTAACATCTAAACCAAGGAGTAACATTTTTATTCAACTGTAAGATGGAAGGTTTAAAAGTAATGCCACTAAGAAGAGTAAAACAATTACTGTATTTCATGATTGGATATAAAAAACCTGAGGCACTGTCTTTTTTGAAATTACATTTAAATGATGGGACAATCATGAAAGAGGGCATACTGTATGAACCAGTGTCAGCTCTGCAGTCAGAAAGAACAGAATACAGATTTCAGTTTGTGCCCTCACTAGCTGTGCAATCTAGGAAGGCACTCACACCTTTCTATGCCCTGAAGGGTGTCTATCAGCCTAGAGAGACTGACTGCTGCCTGGAGCAAAATCCACAGTGTACAGTGGTGATAATTAACGGGAAAAAGCAGCAGACACTGAGGGCTTAAGGGAAGCAAGAAGGCAGAACTGGGGCAAAACGGGAAAAGAAGAGCCTGGAGATAATAAAGTACTGACTCTCAAATTTATCTAGTTCAGTGCTGGTGCCCATCCAGCACTGAGTCTTGATGAACCTACTAAAAGAAATGTTATCCAGTTAAAATTGTCTTAGTTTCATTGCTGCTCTGTGACAGTTAACTTCATTCCCTCCTATTGGGTTTTTAATATTCATCTTTATTAATTTTATCCAGATGGTACACGTGAGGTGTTCCCGACCCAAGACAAGTTTCTTGTTAATTACTTCACAGTATGTAATAATTCTTGGTCAAGAATATTTATCTGATGGCAGAGGCAACTTCCATATTTGATTCACTGTTGTATAACTGGTGTGCTATGAAATTAAGAAATGGCCCTTTAACCTTATGTTTATTAACTGCAATAACAGATGAGAAAACTCCAGGGTTCCACTTACCTAGAAAACAAGGCAAGATTCAGATGTAACAAATGACTGAAAAGAATTCCAGACCAGGATTGAAAGAAACTAAATATGGAAGAAGAGAGTAAAAACACAGATGGAATATTTTACAAAAGCAACTTGGGCAGTCGAAGAAAACACAAAGAATCAAAATCTATGTCTTTTAAAACACATTGCTTCTTTCATTTAGACAATAAAAACTCATTTTAGATAATTTAGATAATTCCAACAATACCCCCCAAAATTCAAAGCTGAAGTAAAATATCATATTAATCTCAGAGCTCAGTGATAATTACTGTTAACCCTTTGAATATCCTTAGACATTTCACTGTATTTAGAAGTACTTATGCTCAGTTCTAGGTGTACTTTTTTTCCTACCTGCTTTGTCCAACAATAATCCATGAGCATCTTTCCAGATCAGTTAATAAAACCCTCAAATTATTTTATATTGGATTGACGGAATTTCATTACTCATATAAATACTAATTTAATTATAAAATCGTCTGCTAGAAAATGTAGGTTGTTTCTAATTTTTTGCCATTCAAACCTGCACTAAGTGCATATACACTTTGTACTTTTATAATGATTTTACTATAAATAAATAGGATTTGTCACAAGGAGGAAAATAATATAGTAGAAAAATCACTAGATTAAGAATCAGGAGACCTAAATGTTAATATTCTATAAATAAGTATTGAGAGAGTTACCTTCTAAACAATGTTAAATCTTCTAATTCATGAACATAAATATCTCTCATTTGTGTTTTTAATTTACCTAAACAAAGTTTTGTAGTATTCTGTATACACATCTTAAACTTTTGCTAAACTTATTCCAAGTATTTTATTCTTTATGAAGGGAATTTTTCTTTAATTTCATTTTTTGAGTTGTTCATTGTCATTATATAGATACATAAATAATATTGTATGCTAATGCTGTATCCTGCAACCTTGTTAAACTTCAATAGAATCTTCTGCATAAAGGATCATGCCATCTGTAAATAAAAGGGGTTTTATATCTTCCTTTCCAATTTGAATACCTATCTATCAATCTATATTTATCTATCTATCCATCCATCTCTCTATCTATCATCCATCTTCATTTATTTGCCTTATTGCTGGGGCTAGCTATTCCAGTAAAATATTGAACAGAAGTGGCAAGAGCAGATATCCCTCCTTAACAGAGGTAGAATATCTATCTGATTATAAACACTTGGGGCTCCTGAATACAGGAGATACAATAAAATAATAGTGAAAAAGAAAGAGGACAAGCCTAGGGCCAGGAGGCCTGAATTATTCTACCACTGGAAAGTTATATGACCATGGTATAGTGTAAATGTAGTTTCCCTAACAAACGGAAAACAGAATGAAGTCAAAAGTGAATATTTAACACTTGATAGCAGATCTGACACAACTCTAATTTGAATGCTCAGTGCAATTTATTTGCTTACTCAATCATAAGCTGCCAATAAATCAGTGCACACTAGCCTGGTCAGGGCACACAACACATTTAAAGGTGGAGGATACAAAGGCTCTAAAGTGCATGGGTCCAAGAGCCCATTGACTCCGGGGGCTACCTTAAATGAGGGGTCTAGGGCGTAAGGTCCAAGGCAGCCTGCAGGAGGTGCCAGTCACAGCGCTGCAGTGAGAGCAGCACAGACTTCCTTACAGGGCAGCACAGGCACTGAAGAATGAGCGAGTGAGCGGGAAACAATCTGCCTCACCCAAGCAGCATCTGGCAGGCAGTCCATATAAATTTTCACAAATATCTGGTTATCACTTATTACAAAAACATGTTTTTCTCAATTTGCATAAATTCTGTTTGTGGTCAACATGCTTACAGTAGTTTGGTGTTTTTCACCATTTGTTTACAGTGTTTTTTGGGACCCGAGATCGTTAGTATCATTTCAATACACACCACGTTGTGTGGTCGCTTCATTTCTCTGGGCCTCAGTTTCCTCACCAGGAATATGGGTATCATAACCATCATCATCACTGGGTTTTCCTTTCAGGATTATTATTGATACAATTTTAAACAGTAAAATCGAGTTTAAACATATAACAGACTGCAGGGGGTACAAGGGTAGTTCCATGGTAGAATTCTTGCCCACCATGTAGGAGACCTGGGTTCAATTCCTGGTTCATGCACTTCGCAAAAAACAAGTAAATATGCAAAACAAACAAACAAAAATTCAACAAAAATGGTACTGCAATAAGGGGATCCTAATATGGAAAAAATTATGAAATGTGACCCCCACCATCCAGCATGAAAAAAATCATATAACAGACTATAATGACACAACTTTTCTAGAAATAAGTTCAATGGAAAATACGATATGTAGCTACTAAATTCATTTGTAGTAACCCAGTCTCCTAAGAAATGTCAAAATGGCTTTCCCACATTAAATGATCAACCTGTAGTCACCCAAACCCCAATATTGCTGAGTTCATGGAATACAGTGCTTGCAGCTGATACACAGATTATGTTTGTTTCAAAACAGAATAATCGAAAGGAAAAGGCCACATTCCCTAGCTGCTCTAATCCATTGTTGGCTTACTTTCTGAAATTTCTCTATAACATCTGCAAAAGCAATAAGCCAATTATGGGAGCCATCTGGAACAGAGCAGAGAGGAAGATTTATTTTAAAAAATTTCTACTCTGAATAACTGGCACTATAATAGATAGCATGTGAGAAGAAGCAAGCTATTAAGAAACTCATTATCATTAAGGGAGGGAGACATGAAATTTGCATAAAGGAAATTGTGATTGCTCATTACTAAATACTGTGGAGTCACATGACAATCCACAGCTGGGGAAGCAGTCTGAGCATCCACCACCACTGCTCCCGGAGTTACAAGCCAGGGCTGTCAGCCTTTTTATCACAGCAATTCAACCTCATGGACTGCATGAATGTGGATAACTGGTGACTCATTCAGATACCTTGAGACCTTGGGATAATTACTCATGCCATTTGGATACTGGGCTCATTAATAAAGATAGATTTTTTTTTCTTTTTTTACCACCACACTACCACACTTGGCCCCAGATTATTGGAGGAACACAGCAAAACTGAACAAATCAACCTACCCCAGTTCCAATCCCACCTCACCCCCACAGAAGCAAAGTTGAACCACCAAAAGACAATAAAATTCAAAGCTAAACCTCATCCACTGCCTAAGGTTGAGAAAATAAATCAAATTTAAAATCCAAACCCCACAATCTGTCATCATTTGTCCCACGAACTTCTCTAGCCATCTGCCCTGTTTAGTTTCAATTAAGACACAGTAGAGTTTGATAGTTAAACAGGAGGATTTTGGAGTCAGATGTCCTGTCTTGAATCTCCACTCTGCTACTAGGTTTCTTGTCTTTGGAAAGCATTTTAACTCTTGAGGCCTCATTTCCTCATAGTTCTTCCTCTTCCTTCCTATCCCCTTCTTATTCTCCTCCTTCTTTTGTAAATTAATATTAGCATTATTACTTCGTAATTTTTCCCATTATTATACTATTATGTACATCTGAATCCACTGAAAAGAAATTGCATATTTGATATCCTTGATATCTTTCTTCCAATATGATAAAATAAATGTTGAATTAGTTTAGAAGCTGAGAAGTAATCAAAACAAAATCAAGAATGAAAAAAAAAATAGAAATAATCTCTGTATTTTTCTTGGTTTAATGGGAATGTCCCAAGGCCAGCAGACGTTCCCAGCCTGGCATTGCTTCACATAATCTGTCCAGCCTTGAACAGCTGTTGAA
>PVIY010008207.1:0-38408 GCA_004026745.1 Myrmecophaga tridactyla
TTTTTTCTTGCTTACTTTGGATTTTCTATGTATATGATTGTGTTGTCTGCATATGGAGACAGCTTTACTCCTTCCTTTACAATTTGGATAATTTTTATATTTTTTTCTTACCTAATTTCCCTTGTAACACTTTTTGTACAATATTGAATAACAGTGGTGAAAATAGGCATTCTTGTCCCAGTCTTGAGAAATTTTAACTCTGTCACAGTGAATATAAGTCTAGTGCCAGGCTTTTCATAAGTGGCCTTTATCATGTTGAGATTCCCTCCTATTGCTAGGTTTCTGTGTGATTTTATCAGAATGGGTGCTGCATTTTGTCAAATGCCTTTTTCTGTATCTATTGAATAATTGTGTGGTCTTTCCCTTTGTTCCATTTATGTGATGTATTATATTGATTGATTTTCACGTGTTGAACCACCCCTGCATTACTGTGATAAATCCCACTTGGTCATAATAGTTAATCTTTTTAATATGCATTGGATTTGGTTTGCTGGTATTTTCTTAAGGCTGTTTAAATCTACATTCATGAGGGAATTTTGCTGTAATGTTCATTTCTGGTGATGTCTTTATCAGGCTTTTGTAACGAGGTTATGCTAGCCTCAGAATGAATTAGAAAGTATTCCCTTCTCTTTAAAGACTTGAAAGACTTTGCGAAGGATCAGTGTTTAGTCTTCTTTAAATATTTGGTCACCAGTGAAGTCACGTGCTCTTCGACCTTTCTTTGGTGTAATGTTTTGGAATATTGATTCAATCTCTGTATTTCTTTTTCTAAAAACAATTTTTAGTTGTGCCTTTATTCACTTTAAGATTCTGTAAATAAAATGACAGCTCATTACTGTGGGATAGAAATCATCTTTCTCTGAATGGTATTTTTGTGTTTTTTTAAAGCAATATTTCTTATAAGACTCTCATTGATCACACAGTACTTACAAAGCTGTCAGATATAATGACATGCACAATCTAAACAAAACAGGCAGATTGAGGATTTACATAATGTGGAAAAGGATACATGTCCAAACTTAGCGTTGCGGACAGATGCTAGCTGTGGGAGGAGGTGAAGAGGTGGCGATACCTTCGTGAAGGGGTAAGAGTGTTCCCAGGAGTAAGACTGATTCACCCTCCATGATGACAAACAATCCCACTAAGAAATATAGGTATTCCACACGCAGCTAAAGATGCAGAGTAAATTTTGACTGCTGTATAGATAGTCTAAATGGACTTATCTGTGATCCTTCTGTGATACTCTCATGAAACTAGTAAAAGGTAAAACCCATGCAAGTAGCAGGAAGCATCAAGTCCCTTCTGAATGTGATTTGGAAGATGTTCCATTCTCGCTGTTTATATTGGTAAATACCTATGTTCTCCTTTGCTACAATTTCTTTACAATTGACATGCATTTAAGAGTGGGGGAATTTTGATGGCCATTTCACCTAGCAGTGATAAGTACTTCTGAAAATGTGAGAAAGATGTAATAGCATACTTTACTTGCACATATAACAGAACACAAATCATCTATAGCTTTAAGCCAAAAGGCAGAAAGAAGTACGTCTGAGTTTTAATGTTTGAGTTTTAGTTTCTATCACTGACCTAATGCAAGTAATACAATTGCCTGTTTATTTAGCAGATAAGATTGAGTTCTCAGGAAACATCTAAAATAGAACATACTAGTCCTTTATTCTCTCAGGCCTTTTTAGAAGAGGATTGAGGATTCGTAAAAGCTACCATGTTTTTCTACAATTGTAACTGTCTAAGGAAAAAATCAAAGTAGCAGCAGCTTGATATTTTATTAAACTTCCTAACTCTGGAGGAGACCTGACTTGGTATAATCTAGTTGAAATCAGGAACATTGACTGACAGTTCAGAGTCAAAGTTTTTTCTATACGTCCCCATGTACCCTGCTTTATGCCAACTATTATGGCAAATGGTTTTCTGGTGGGTATGTTTGACAACACATGCTTAAATGTCCTCCTATGGAGATTTCTCTAGTTGAATAGAACCTTCTATAAAAAGTTGGCAGGTTTCTGTGACCCTAAAGAGAAGACAGTGTCTCTCTGAATGTCTTTAAGTTACTGCTGGAATTGCAAGTTCTTATTGGGAAAAATGTACTAAACTCAAAGTTCTCTTTTATTGCCAATTTAAAATGTAAATTGTTTTACTTAAAGAATTCTAAAATTTGAAACAAGATGCCCTAGGTTAAATAATGGAATTTTCCAAAGCTGATCTGGAGCTCAGTTTTTCTACTTCAAGTACAAATACAACTTCCTACAACTCTTAGGTAGGAGCACTTCTATTCTGATAACCTGTGATTAGATGACTGATCAATCTCAGTTGGGAACATACCTTTTTTTTTTCCTTTGTTGTAAGGATTTTAGAAAATCTAGAACCAATGGGTCTGCTAGCTTTCCACCAACAATTTAATTTCAGATGTCTCCAGAGAGGAACGTACCTTTTCATGGAATCCGTACTCATCCTTCTCACTTTCATACACTTCAGAAATGACTGTGGAAATATTTACCATGCTCTCCACCAGTAGGAAAAAGCCCTGATTAGCATTCAGCTGCAAGTATCTTTTGCTTTGATTAGCTCACTCACGCTGACTTGAGTGAGGAACTTGATTTTATATCGTAGAAGAAGCTGCTTCTTGCATGTGTATCTTTCTGTTATTACCAGGATTTTAGTACGATGTGGTTCTTGGACAAGATGAACTTGTACTCAGGATTTTAGTACGATGTGGTTCTTGGACAAGATGAACTTGTACTCTTTGTCCCACAGTGCAGGGTGCTGCGTGAAGGTCTTTTCTACTGGTGGGGAATTGCAGTGTGCATATGGGGAGGGAATCTGAGGGGTCCAGCTCTGGAGGTGGCAGCAGCAAGTTTCTCACCCCGGACTCTGTATTTCTCATATTCTTACTGAGGTTATCCACTTCTTCTTGAGTTGATTTATGTAATTTGTGCATTTCTGGGAATTTTCCCATTTCATGTAGATTATTTAATTTATAAACATACAATTATTCATAGAATTCCCTTCTAATCTTTTCAAAAATTTGTAAGGCCGATAGTGATATTTCTGTTTAGAGTTTTCTTTTTCTCTTTTTCAGTCTTGCCAAAAGTTTCTCAACTTTTTTGATCTTCTTCAAGGGGCAAACTTTTTGTTCTGTTAATTCTCTCGATTGTTTTCTCTATTTCCCATGTATTTCTGCACTAGTCCAATTTTTCCCTTATTTTTGATAATTTGTGTTTACTTTGCTCCTTTTTGGTCCAGTTTTTTTATGATGAGAAATTAGATTATTAATATTACATATTTATTTTTTACATGTAGACATTCACAGCTATAATTTTCCCTCTGAGCACTGCCTTAAATGTATCTTGTGAATTTTGGCATATTGTGACTTCATTTTTCATTTGTCTCTAAGTATTTTCTAATTCCTCTTGTAATTTTATTTTCTCAACCCTTACCTGAGAGTTGCTGTTTAATTTCCACATATTCTTAAATGTTAAAGTTTCCTTTTGTAATTGATTTTTAGCTTCACTGAACAGTGGTTGGAGAAGTTATTTTCTATGATTTCAATATTTTTATGATTTTAATATTTTTATAGTGATTGAGATTCCCATTTTGCCCTAATATATGGTCTTTCCTGCTAAATTTGAAAATAACGTGCAAATGCCCTTGCAGGGTGAAATTTTCCATATTTGTTTGCTATGTTGAGTTTGTTTATAATGATATTCAGGTCTACCATTTTGTTGAAATCTGAAACTATTATTGTATAACTATTGATTTTTTTCCTTTAAGTTGTTAATGTTTGTTTTACATAGTTTAAACCTCTATTGTTAATTGCATATATGTTTACAATTCCTCTATCTTCTTGTAGGATAGATCCTTTTATCTATATATAATGTCTTTCATTGATGTTTTTCCCATGATAACATTTACCATATCATATGCACTGCTTAAAGGTATATGTCTGTGGTATGTAACCAGTGGAAAAATTAAAAGTTTCCACAAAAAAAACATTTTTCAACATCCAAAATAATGCACATATGCATGCCTTGTGAATGATTTTTAACCACATTTGAAGAGGAAAAGAGTAATTTTAAAAAGACATAGATTAAAATTGGGAAGAGGTATCACATGAACTCCCCTGTTAAGAATCAAAGCAATTTTCTTTTTCCAGAATAGCCCTGGCTGCTTTCCCTCAAAAAGCCTAGTAATGAACTACGTCACCAGCTTAGGATTCTTACTGTTTAGTTGAACCCAATGCTAATATATCAACTTACCACATATTCAGCATTTAGAAACAGCATCAAATTTCATAACGTGATTTCATACCATTAAGCCTCTAAACCTGATTGCATACTCAGTGTCTTCTGAGTTGGTCAAGTTATTAATATTCCCTCCCAATATGACTATGCCAGGTGGTAGAAGGTTTAAAGTTCTTCTGGAGCACACCTGGAATGTCTCACTGGTGCAGCTCTGTCTCTCCATGAAAGTCTAGTATCTCGAGAACCACCAGAATTCTAATACCCTGATAGACCTGTAAGTGTTTTTTTTACTTTTTTTTTTTAACATTTTTCTTTTAGAGTCTACAACGTTTCATTTATTATGTTTGTCCTTACTCCTAGCATCCATCATTTACATGTACTAAAATTATTCCAAATGGAATAAGATATTTTAGACAAAGTAAAAAGATAAATCATGTTGGTATGTGTTCTAGTTTGCAAGCTGCCAGAATGTGATATACCAGCAACAGAACGGCTTTTAAAAAGGGAAACTTATTACATTACACGTCTAAGGCCATGAAAATGTCCAATATTAAAGTAAGGCTATAGAAATGTCCATTCTAAGGCATCCAGGAAAAGATATCTTTGTTCAAGAAGGCCAATGATGTTCAGGGTTTCTCTTTAAACTGGAAACGTACATGACAAACATGGCAACGTCTGCTGGATTTCTCTCCGGGCTTCTTGTTTCATGAAGCTTCCCCAGGTGTATTTGCTTTCCTCATCTCCAAAAGTCTTTGGCTGCATGGGCTCTAAAGCTTTCCAAAATGGTTACCTCTTAAAAGGCCCAGTAAGCAACCCCACTGTGAATGAGTGGAAGCACATCTCCATGGAAACCATCTAATCAAAAGTTAAGACCCATAACTTGGTGGGTCACATCTCCAAGGAAACAATCAGAAAAGTCCCACCCAGCAATACTGATGAGGGTTAAAGGACATGGCTTTTCTGGGGTATACAATTTTCAAATAGCATAGTATGTAATCATCTGATATAATGATACAGAGTTATAGGAATGAAATAAAATTAAAATAACATTAAAGAAAAAAAAACTTTTACAATGAACTTTTCTAAAAATTATCCTGTATGCCAACTTGGATCATTAAGAATATAAGAGCTACATGACTCACAGGAAAAGTATTTGTCATGTAACTGGTCATTATAGCCTTTAGGCCACATAATTTAGTAAATAATATAGTGTTATGCAAAATTATTGCTATTATCAACAGCTAATCCACCTCCTTGTACTCTCAATGCTAGAAGATATAAAACATTACAAGGAAAGACTGAAGTCTGTCTTATTAACAATCCTTTGTTTGAGATGTTTTGCTTCTCCCTTGCTGTTTGCAAGATTCTTAGTTCTTGGCATTTGACTGATTATAATGTGTCGTATTGGAGATCTCTTTGGGTTCATTCTGCTTGGTGTTTGTTGAACATCTTGGATTTGCATATTTATATATTTCATAAAATTTGGATTATTCAGTTAAATCCTATGTTCTGACCTCTGAGGACTTTCCTTCTAGATTTTGGCACAAAGAGGGCTCTGATAGAGTTCCTCTTGGCTCCAATCTGAAAACACAATCTCTGGGTAGGCTGAACATTTTCCAAATCATCAACTGCAGTTTTCTTGGTGCTTAAAGTTTAGTTACCATCTTATCCCTTTCCCCTTTCATTTTACTATAAGCTGTAAGTAAAAACCAGGTTACTGCTTCTACACTTAGCTTGGAAATCTCTTCAGCTAGATATTCCAGTTTATTGTTTATGAATTGCACGTTCAATCCAACATTAAAACAGAATTTAGCCAAAACCTCTGCTATTTTATAACAATAAGCATAATTCTTCCAATTGCCAATAATATGTTCATTGTTTCCTCCTAAGACCTCAGTGAAAGTAGCTTTAAGAGTCAAATTTCTACCAATAGTCTCATCAAAGCAGTCTAGGCTTTTTCCATCAAGAACCTCATAATTCTTTTAGTCTCTACCCAATACCTAACTTCAAGGCTGCTTCCACATTTTTAGGTATTTTAATAGCAGCACTCCACTTTCCAGTACCAAAAAGTGTCTTAGTTTCTAGGCTGCTTTGGCATTGTTGGCTTAAACAATGTTAACTTACCATTTCCCTGTTTTGGAGGCTGCAAATCTTCGTTCCTTTCAGGATTGATAGTATTCTGGCTAGCTGGCAATCTTAGAGTCCTTAGCTCTCCCACCACAAGGTAATATCGAGTTCTTTCTTTTCCAGTGTCCCTCTGACTTGTAATTTCCAGCGGCTTCCTGTGGCTTCCTTTGATTATCTTGAATTTCTTTTGTTTATAAAAGACCCTCATAATCTAGGTAATGCCCACCGTCATTAAGTCGACCCACACCTTAACTAAAATAGGGTTTATTCCCAAGATCTTACTCCAATTGGTTCACACACTACAGGGACCAGGAGGAAGATTATCAAATATTATTTTAAAAATGTCTAATTAGGGAATATTATTCAAGCTACCACAGAAGATAAAATATGCACACAAAAGTGCAAAAGATGTTACTCATCACACCTTCCCTTCGTATAAATCTTACTTGAACTGAATGCTCAATTTTGGTTATGTGCAATTTCTAAATTGGCCTCTTTTTTATTTCTAAACAGCATTTCTTCTCTAAAAGTATCACCTTTGTCACTGCTTCTCATATTACCAGATTAAGTTTTGAGTCTTTATTATAAAGTCTTCATAGCATCTACCCATTTGTTCATTTGTACCATTAACTTTTTTTTTTTTTAAGCATGGGCAGGCACCGGGAAGCAAACCCGGGTCCTCTGGCATGTCAGGCGAGCGTTCTTGCCTGCTGAGCCACTGTGGCCCTGTACCATTAACTTTTAACAAACAGTAAAACAAATGACTGCAAGTGCAAGTCAGACCACATTTTTTCTTTAAATTCTGGCTTCACTATTCATTGGCTATGTGACTTAGGATAAATGTTTGCTTCTTTATTTTCTCAGTTTCCTTATCTGTTAAAAGGAGAACGTGAGCATTTTTCACAAAGGATATATTTGAGGAGGAGATGGTAAAGTTCACATAAAGGATGTAGCTTATTCTCAGGCACAAAATAAATGTCAGCCATAGACATGATTAATCTGTATGAATTTGTTGTGTACTGCTGGCCATTGAAATTATAATTTCCATAATTGTACTTTTTGTTTTAAGGAAATATCGTTAATTTGATTATTTCTTTTTTAATCATATTTGAAACTGCTTTTAAATTTATTTGTTTTATTAGAACTCATTTTGTATTCATAATTTGATTTGAAGATTTTTAAATTTGCAAATTTTATTGCACAGTATTTTTTTCTTTCAACTTACCCTTCCTAATTGAGCTTTGTTTTCTCCATTTAATTAGTTTTATTTTTATTGTACATCCTGTTCTTTGAAGCTATTTGTGGTATTACCTTGAGGCCTAACATTAAAGTCTGTTTTTCACAGAAAATTTGCATCCTTTCACTTGGTCAATGTGAAGCACCCGAAGGGAAAACTTTTAATTTTTCTTCTGGTTGGTGTGTGGAAAAACATAAAGTACAAATAATTGAATTCAAACCCAAATCAACATCCATTACATTTTGTCTTAGTTATTTTTAAGGGAAATTTTTCTGCTTCATTCAGAATTAAAGCTGAAACATAAGAGGTTGCTAATGTTTCCTGAAGTAGGAGAGTCCCTGGTCTTATTTTTCTACTGACGGTGTTATCATTTCAGACATCCCAGCTTTATATGTTTAAAGTTTTAAAATATAACATGGCCTCCCTGCAACAGTTTGTAAGTACATACATCTAAAACTTATCATTTGGCTTTGCAAATATTTGTGTACCCATCCACATGGGTACACACTGAAGCTTTGCCTTGAGTCTGCTCTGCGGTTTTGAGCTATCTAACCAGAATGCCGTAGTTTTACATATTTTGAAATATTTCTTCAAAATGTCCATCCTCCACATTTGAAGCCCTGGTTTGTATTTACTTTCACTTTAAAAAAAAAACAGGTTTATTGAAATATATTTCACACAACTTAAAATTCATCAATTTAAACTGCACAATTTAGTGGTTCTAGTTTATTTACAACGTGTGTAGCCGTCTGTGTTAGTCAGGGTTCTCTAAAGAAACAAAACCATCAG
The DNA here is from genome assembly GCA_004026745.1 of Myrmecophaga tridactyla. Classification (NCBI taxonomy): domain Eukaryota; kingdom Metazoa; phylum Chordata; class Mammalia; order Pilosa; family Myrmecophagidae; genus Myrmecophaga; species Myrmecophaga tridactyla. The sequence goes on from PVIY010008207.1 coordinate 8,413, forward strand.
GAGAAATCTGTAAATATGAGATTTATAAAGATGTCTCACACAATGATGGGAATGGAAGAGTCTCAAATCCATAGAGCAGGCTGTGAAGCTGGCTGCTCCAGTGAAGTGTCTGGACAAACTTCACGGGAGAGGCTCACTGGCTGAAGAAGCAGTGAAAGAATCTCTCTTCTTAAAAGCCTTCAGCTGATTGGATTATCTCAATGTGGGAGACCCACCTTAGTTGATCACAGATGTAACCAGACTCAGATGCAATCAACTAACTGATAATTTAATGCACCAGACTTCCAGTTTATCAACTAGCCATGAAATATTCCTGAAGCAATGGTCAGGCCACTGCTTGCCTGACCAGAAAACTGGACATAATTACTTGTCCAGGTTGATGCCAGAACTAACCATCACCCCATCATCACGTCCTAATTTTAGAATATTTTCATTACTCTCCAAAAAAATCTGCAACCCATTTCAGTCGAAGGCCATTCCTTTCCACTCCTGATCTAGGCAAACACGAATCTGCATTCTTTCCCTGTAGATTGTCTATTCTGAACATTTCAATTAAATTGAGTAATACAATATGTGGATTTATGTTTTATGACTGACCATAGTTATTTTTGAAGTTTTTTCATGTATCAATAACTCATTTTATTGAAAAATAATATTACATTTATGAATTTCCCATATCTGTTTATCCATTCATCGACTGATAAGCATTTATATTGTTTACTCTATTTGGCTATTATGAATAATGCTGTTATTAATGTTCTACAAATTTCTATGGGAACATATATTTTCATTTCTCTTACTTAAGAATGGGATTGTGTGGATATATATAGTAGCATTTTTTAATGATTTTTCAGAACTTTTAAACTGTTTTCCAAAGTGGAAGCACCATTTTACATTCCCACCAGCAAAGTATAAAGTTTCCAATTCCTCAACATTCTCACCAACACATATTATTGTCTATCTTTGTGCTTGTAGCTATTCTGGTATGTAGGGAGTAACATCTCATAGTGGTTTTGATTTGCATATACCTAATAACTAACATTGTTGAGAATCTTTTAATGTGCACAATTTAATGATTTTGAAACATTTGCAAAGTAAATGTTCTTTACATAGTCTCAATATAAATCCACTATCAAACATACGATGTGCATTTAATGTGTTTCTAAACTAAACAAAACATGAACAAAAAAGTGGTAAAAGTACACTTTCTAGAGACAGAAACTTATGTAGTGCTTCAAAGTAGAAATTTTGTTTGATTAAAGTAAGCAGATTTGAGATTTAAAACAAAACCATAACTTCTAAACACTTAGACTTTCAACAATATTCTAAAGATTGTTAGTTTTTCTTGGTCCTGTCATGTATAAGTTATTGTAATTCAGAAAATTTGGATATTTCTGATGTTTAATTAAAATAATCCTTCTCAGAAGTTTTACTGGTTGATAACAAATATGCATGGTGAAAGTAAATGCCAATATTCTTCATAAGTGAAGTAAGTCTATTTTCCTAAGAAACAAAATAGAAACAGGTATCTGTGTTCAACATTTAAAAAAATATGATGATTGGACTTGGGCAAAGTTTATTTTACTTTGTTTTATTGACAAACTATGAATCAATGTGATATTTCCAAATTATTTAGTCTTAGCAGATAAAATGGAACCAGGGATATGTTGGTTTAAAAAAGAGGGCAGAATCAGACTTAATCTCTCTTTCCTATTTTAGATTGGTGAAAGATCAAGTCCCACTTAAAGTGCCTCAACTATTATCAAAACAGAATTTTGCATGAGTCAGCCATCAGTTCTGATTGTTAATTATTTTATTTCTGCTACAGTTACATTGCATATGTTCAGCATATAACTTAGCCATATTTCTTAGAATATATGTAGGATTATTTTTGGCTTAATTGTCAGGTCCATTCAAGCAGTCAGTGCAACTACCGGAACCACCACACCAACTTCTTGCTCAATGTAGACATACAAAATGCAGTGCTTTCTCTCCTATACATAGAAATATATCCCAGAAATTTCAAGTGGGAAATCATAGAAAAGAACAGCATCCAATGAAACTGATTACAATTGATTTTCTCATTATTAAATTATGTACAATATTTGTAACTAGAGAACTTTGAAAAATGGTAGATTTTTAAAAAAATAAAGAATATTAGTAGAATATATATATCATGTAATCTTCAAGAATAATTGAGTATATTGTTCACCCTTACAGCATCCAGCATTGTGCTTTTTTGTTCTGACAGAGTGATGGTAGATACATAACTTTCTTTAAAAGATTGGCCAAGATAATAAAAGTAAAGAAAATGCACAATCACTGCTTTGAAAACCCAGACATCTACAATATACCTGTTTCAGAGTGAGATATTCTTAGTTAATCTTAATTATACTAACTTTGCTTTTTGTTGGTATTAACTCTGAATAATATATCACTTAAAATTCAGCTGACAAATTTTGTTAATCTAGATTTATAGTAACTTTTTTGACAATAGTGATGTTAATTGACATATATTTCCTCAAATACAATTTTCTTACTGATACAAGTTGTCACTTTTCAATTCTGGTAAAGGAAAAACTTTTGGCAGCTGTTCAGTAATTTCTTCTTTTCTGCAAAAAAAATGCTTATAGTTTATAAAAAGAAGTAGGGAATGAAATTATTAAGATTGAAAGTATCATTTTTTAGCAGGGAAGAGAGTACGTCTGAAGATTTCAGAAAAATTTCTGAAAGAATATTCTCAAGTAAATGCCCATAATTTCTACGATTTCTAAAAGTCAACCAGGAATTTCTTATATTTCATATAATATTATGACAAGAAAAGGTCTTGTGTTGATATCCTATTCTATTCTAATCCATAATATCTCTCTCATGAAATTTAATTCACGAGTAAAAAACGTATGTTTCAAATTTAATAATAAATGTTTTATCCATTAATGAGAAAAATCAATTTTTTTTTGAGGAAGAAAAGGTCAAAACATATTTCTCTAACCTATAAGATACTTTAAGAAATGATTTGGCATTTTAAAGCAAATGATATTATTCTACTTTCTACACCTATTAAATACCCTCTGTTTTAACAAATTCCAGTTTCCTTTCTTCTTCTTCTTCCTAAAAGTCATTACTTTTAAAAATCCAATAACTTCTTTTTTTTTTTTCAAATTTGCATATGGGCAGGAGGCACCAGGGATCGAACTCCAGACCTCCAGCATGGCAGGTTGGAGCTCTGCCTGCTGAGCCACGGCAGCCGCCTAATCCAATAACTTTTTATAGAACACTTGAAAATTGTATCTGAATCTGTCTTATCTGTGCATTTGGCACAGATTAATAATTGTAATAATGAACTCTATAGTATTATTATTATTTCCCCAAATTTGGGTTGTACTTTTCCCAATGTTATATAAGGAAATGACATATTTCCAGGGAATATAAATAATTTAATAATTTAAGATTCCTTCAATGCAAATATAAATTAAATATCTGTCAGTGTCTTTTCTTATTCCTTCATGTAATCAACTCCCGTATAATCAAGTGGTTTTTAAAAGTCTAAAATAGCATGTAGACAGACATGTAATGAGATGCCTTTAGGTGCCTGGATGTGAATTCACGAGCAAATAAAGAAAAAGAAGAGGACTGAGATTGATATATTCTGAGGATTATAATATATCATAAATTTCTATAAAAAGAGGCAAAAATTCCAAAACAACATCCTGGAGTATACAAAACCTCCTCAATTTCTGAGAACCTGGAGGAACCTTAGAGTTCCTTGTAGGAGAATATCACAGCTTAGTTCTTCAGGGTAGAACTAGGTTTTCAGATTTGAAATTTTTTAGAAAAAATAATTAAAAAAATAAGAACAGACACAATTAATGAATAAAGTTCCACTATAATGTTATTTTAAGATCACATGTAAATGTAGACTAACTTCTTTTATACTTTTTGCTATTACATGTTTACAATTTTAAAAAATCTTACATATTTGAATATTACCAGCACTCTAGCAGAAAAATTTTAAGCTAGAATATCATAGTGAGGGAATAAACACACACATACAGCTAATTGATAAACTGTAGGCCAGTAAAGTCCCAGGATGATATTTCAAGGATGATTGTAACAACCATATAACAAAATGGGGCCTCTAAGATATACGTAGAAGAAGGAGAAGGAAACAATTGCTCTAAAAATGCTACAGATAAAAGGCCACCAAAAATATTTACATTAATAAATATATTTTTTCTATACTGCAAACAAACTCTGAGTATATAACTTGAAAGAGTTCATTTATATGTTCTTCAATTTTTGGTCTATCTGAAGTCAATCATAGTATATCATTTAATAAGGAAATAAACTGATATCATTTTTATAAACACTTTTGCATGGCATCACTTGCTCATTGGTTTGTGGCACCTTATTTATCATATAATAAGCTATTTTATAAGTAGTAAGTTTTTTGTTAGAGGTTTTCAAAATTTCCTTATTTATCCATATGCCAGTCATGCCTCTGTGCAATATTTTAGAACACTTCAAATTTTACAGAATAAAGAACTCATCAAAGTAATCCATACTAGACATGTATTTTAAAAAGTTTCACTACTACATCCTTTAAGGTAAATTGATTAAAACTCATATTCCCTTATAAACTAAAATATTATCCATAAACAAAGCAAAATAAAATTGCAATACTCTGTGAGGTTAAAATAGAGGTCCAATGAATTCATTATTGGAAAATTTTAAGCAATCGTATTTTACATTGCAATACCTTTTTGTTTGACAAAATATGATCAGTCCAAAATCATTAACAGTTTCCATAACATTTGACCTTCTCATTTTATTGCCAGAAATTCATTTTGTGGAAGTAATCAATGTTGGAGATTAATATATTTTGGGGGAGACAGTGTAGCAGTTAGGGTTTGATCGGAGAAGCAGGACACCTATGCTTGACGTTGCACAATTGTGAGAGCTGTTGCCCGTTCATCTGATGGTGATTCTCAAGTGATAGTGTGTCATCAGGACCTGCAGTTAGTAAGAAAAACAGGACATGAAATGAGGGGAAGCCAGGACAAACTAGAACCCCTTAATGAGATCTGGAAACTGCAAAGTACTGTTATTTTATTTCTGCCTTGCAATCTCCCACACATTCCTCTTGTGGTCATGTTCATCTATAGGGAAGTACATTCTGGAATATGTAGTGCCAACTTCTCTGAGATGACCAGTGTGTGGTGGTTTTGTATTAAGTGAATTGTTTAATAGATTATGCTATATATGGATTGTGGCATGAGGTACAATTGTTTAAATTGTTTTCAAAAACTATTTTAGATAATAGATGTTTATCATGTACTTATCAATGATAAAAAGTAAATTGCATAATTGAAGATGCGATGCAATGTCAAGAATTCATTGGATGAAAGAAGCACAGTCTAAAGATAAGCCACCCAAATGTTTCCATTGCAACTCTCAGGCCTTTTAAGACTGAGGCCCTAAATTTGGTGCAAAACATCATACATTTATCTGAGTCACTCTGACAAATCCTGGGCCTGATTTTCAACATATAATCCTCTATGGTTGTGGGATATTATTCTCTTTTTCTTAAGCTTCTTTAAAGGCTCTCAGACCTTTAGCACCTATCTGAAGTTAAAAATTAAGTGCACTGAGCATAAAATGTTCTTTCTGTTTGTGAAAGGCCTGCAATATCATCAAAAAAGTTGTACTTCACCAAAAACCTTTTATATATCATGACATTTAGGTCAATTAGTTCAGTAGCCATGTGTTCTTCTAATGTCTTGCTTCCATAAACATGTCATGACAATTTTAAAAAGGTGAAAGCTTTAAAATGGGTTATATTATAGGATGCCATAACTGCCACACTTTAAAAAGGCTAAAGGGTCCTTATTATTTCTAGATTGATAGGAAATCCAAACCAAGACCTCATTATGAGTGTTTTTCTTTCATGGCCAGACATCAAGAAAAAAAATATGTTTCATATCTTTGAATAAAATCCTAGGGCTTCACATGCGGGAGAAAGGGTGGTGAGTCAGAGAAACAGGGAAAGCAAATTCAAAAAGGGGCCATACTGAGCTGGCCACAGTCTCTCAAAGTACTGCTGGTTGTCTTGTCATTTGGAGATTTATGACCACTGTACCTCATAATCAGCTGTTAGGGGGAATAAATGTGATATTTGATTGTGGTTCTTCTTGTCTCCATTTTTTTCACTGACAATGCTCACCTCTTGGTCCCTTAGCTCTCTTGCTCCTCTGTGGTATTATATGGCCCCTCCGGGCATGATTTGGGGAAATAGGTGACAGTGTGTTCTCATCACACTGGGCCTGTTGGACCTGGTGCTTGATACCTCAGCAGCTCCTGCAGAAGCGGTCATGAAAGAAGCCATGCAAATGCCCAGCCCAAATCCCATGGGAGACTAAGAGAGCCAGCAGAGGTGAGTTGGGTATCATATAACCCACAATCCATTTGGGCACATTTCTAGATTTAAATGGGATTATTAATAATAATTATACTAAGGTCATAAGCGTAAGGAGGGCAAACTGGCACTTATGATCTTCTTGGGGGGAAAAGGCAAGTATTTGGTTGTAAGTTCTCCTATTAAAGAAGTAACCGCAGCCCAGGAGCAGGTGGAATCAACTGAATCTAAGCACGTAAATTGGGTTTGGAACATATTAATAATAGGCACTATTATTATCTTCTTCCATAGATATGAAAATTGAATTACAGTATTCTATTATAACTGATGGAATTTCTGGGAAGCATAATAGATAGTACCCTTCTTCTCTACCCTATTTCACAATCAGTTGACCAATAAAAGTGAAAGAATAGGCAGATGAAGAAAAAGAACATACCCAACACTAATGGAGGAGGAGATTTGAAAATTTGGCTCAGATGTAGGGTGACTTTATACAGGCAAACCTCATAGTTATTACAAATTTGGTGAAAAAAAATTAAGATCACAATAAAGTGAATCATACTATTTTTTTCTTTTGGTTTCCCAGTGTATAAAGAAGTCTATTAAGTGTACAGACGGTAGTCTATTAATTCTTCAACACTATTTCTAAAGAAAATTGCACATACTTTAATTAATTAAAATACATTATTGCTAAAAGAGCTAACCATTTTCTGAGTCTTCTGAGAGTCGTAATATTTTTGCTGGTGGAGAATCTTGCCTCAGTGTTGGTGCTTATTGATCAGGGTATTGGTTGCTGAAAGGTGAACTGTCTGTGACAATTTCTTATAATAAGACCACAATGAAGTTTGCTCCATTGGTTGAGTCTTCCTTTTGTGAAAGATTTCCCAGTAGCATATGGCTGCTGTTTGACATCAATTTACACAGAGTAGAAGTTTCAAAATTCAGGTCAAGCCTCTCAAACCCTTCCACTGCTTTATCAACTATCTTCAAATAATAAATGATTAACCAAACAAAATTTTCCCAATGCAAAAAAATGGCTATAAAAGTTTTTAGATGCAAAAAATTCTTCATATAACAGGATGATAAATTCCTACAAGTAAAATTGTAGCATCATCATGTATGCATATTTTAAATTTATATATACATAATTCCAGGTATGCTATAAATGTTTAAGTCATTTTATATTCCTTTCCATGCTGGGACATGTTTAAAGTATTTTACATTACTAGATCACATGCACTCACCAATCAGAACAGATACTGGTAATGATGAGTATATATGATCATACCTGTGCATTCTGCCTGTATATCAGATACAATAATACATGAAAATTACTATTTCTTAACTGTATTGGCAAAATGGGGACATTGTTAGACTTCTTAATTTGTTCTGGATCCAACATTGGAAAAATGTTATCTCATTTTCATTTGATTTGCATGTCCTCAATTAGGAATATATGTGAGCATATTTTAAAATTTAAGTTGCTATTTATTTTTAATTCTAGGATGTTTACTTCATTTGTCCACTTTTCCTTTTGTATGTTTCATCAGTTTTCTATGAATTTCCAAGTTTCTGGCAAGCTAAGCAATTTGCATTATTGCCCTTCATAGGCATTACCAGTTCTCCTCATATAAATAAATATTACAAAAAATTCATGTTGTCTTTTTACCATACCACTCTTTCAAATGTCCTTTTTATTATACTTGGTTACATTTTTTGTGCATTCTTTATTTCTTCTTGGCTTTCTATCTTACTTACAAATATTCTCAAATCTATGACTAAAAATATACCCAAATGCTTTTCTTAATAATTTTATATATAATTTAGTCTGTATGGAATTTATTGTGATGTGAAGATAAAATTAGTGATCCAACGCTTTATCCAAAGAACTAGTTATGTGCCTCATCACCATTAATTGAGTAATCCATTTATTTTACCACCAATCTGAAATTACTGTGTTGACAAATAGCTGTACTTATGGATTCATATTTCTCTGCTTTATTTAATGAATTTAAATCCTTTAAGAGAATCATGATATCATGGCTCCCAACAATGTCAATATATTTATTAATTTAATCTACCCTACAATGGATATGAAATATTTAAAAATATCTGTACTATCACTCACAAAAAATATACTGAATAAATATATTTTTCAATATATTGAAATATATATGTGAGAATATTACTTCCCCAGCCTTGTCACCTGTTTGTTGTCAAGCTTTAGAAAATTTTATAATCTGACAGGTGAATAATTTCATTTTAGCATGACTTTATTTTGTATTTCTCTCATTGTACATGAAATGGAGTTAAAGATCATTTGCATGAATAGTCTGTTCAACTTCTTTACACATTTTCTACGTTATTTTCCCTTGATCTAAAGAGTATATATATATTTCATATGTTAAGAATTTTCTCCTATGTTTTTTACTTCCTATTAATTTTATCATTTTAAGGATGAAATTAAGTAGAAAGGCAAAAAGAAGAACTTCTTAGGTGCCAGAGACAATGACAAGTCTCTCCCATTTGCAGTCAGTTTACAAGGGCACGTCCTGGCCCAGATTTCTCCTGAAAGCACTCAGAGAGAATGCTGTAGAGGAATGGCTATCTGAGAATATCTGGTCTAACCACTCCTTGGTTGACTTTATCAACTCCTCTTCCCAAAATGGCTTGATACAGCCCTCTCTGAGGAAAAGTAGGACTGTGACCTGAAGTATGGCTTCCAATTTCTGCAACATTGAGAAAAAAGCAGGAGCAGAGCTTAAAAAGTTCCCCACTTTCTCATGGTCCTGCCAACCCATAAAGCAACCATCTACTACCATATCCCATCAGGAAAGTTCTACCTCCACTCTCCCTAGAGGGGTCTCACTTGCTTTTTAATTCAGTTTTCCTTTGTTGTTTAGCTCTTCCGGTTGCTTTTGTAGTGAAATTTTATTTTCTTACAAAAGTACAAACCGCTTCCTGTATTTTTGCTTCCTACTAGTTCTCCTTGTGTTTGCATGATACCCAAGTCCTGTGCTTTTTGAAGATATTAAATTCTTTCCATCACATAGCCATTATGGCTGATTCCCCTACATGTTAGACCCAGAAATAGTGGTTTTCTTCAGCAATGATTCTAAAATCTAAGGGATCACATATACACCCAGAGAGGTTTGTTTTTTTTTTTTTTAAAAGGCAAGTCCTAAATTTTTAATCCCACGTGTATTGATTCAGTATCTCTGGAGCTGTAGTTTAAATCCGAGCATTTAAACTTTGATTCTACTGGTTAGGTCCATTTGGCAAAGAATTTCCTAAACCATATAATTGAGCACTTAACTTTTCACTCTTTATCTGTATGTATCTTTTCTTTCTATTGTAAATTGTTACTATTTAGAAAGAAAGGGCTATGAGACACACAATCACACACACAAACACACAATCACATTCAACATGGACACTATAATATTAATGTGCTGAAAAAATGGTAATATCATGTATCAACAGGAATATGGAATTATCTGCTTTGCTTCCTTTTTCCTTGTCTAGTCCTAAAAGTTTAGTTATGGTTTTTGTTGTTATAGTTCTCTGGTAAATGCTATAGTCTGAATTCCACCCTCTTTATTAAGTCAGTAAATATTTAGCACTAGCTATGTATTTCAGGTGCTGGGATACAGCATTGAACAATATAAAGGCATTGTTCCCATGACACATTCTACATGGGAAAGGAATATGCAGTAAACAAATGGGTTACTTTAAACTATATCAGGTAGTTGTAAATACTATGGAGAAAAAAATAAACATTTGGGAGAGGGTATGCAATTTTAAATAGGTTTACTAAAAGGATGGCATTTTATAAGTAACTAAAAGAAATGGGGGTTCAAGTCATGCGAACGGGTGGGAAGAGCAGGAAGAGTGAAAGGTCCTATTTGTTCAAGGACTAGCCCGCAGACATGCAGGGCTTATAAAAAAAAATGAACAAGGGGAAAAATTATTAGGATAATCTGTAGGAGAGGTTCCTGGGAGGCAGAGCATGCAGACCATTTTGTTTCCCCTAATGTACCAGATATAATATGTGGCGCGCTAGGCTATAGGTATAGTATTGTTTGCAGTCCAATTTCCCTCACGGACCTCCCTGATGATGTGAGAACTGAGAGGGAAAGATCCATAGCCTGGCATTTGTGCACCAGTTGCTGACATCATGTTGGGAAGCTGTAATGCAGGTCCTTGTGGTCATGGAAAGGTAGGATTCCATTCTGATGTGGAAAAAAAAAAAAACCACTATATGACTTTTTGCAAGGACTTCATTTACAAAGGGCTCAGTAAATTTACCAAGAACCACATGATGGAATAATATGCACTGTCTGTATCCTTTCTTCTTCACTTGTCCACATTTCATGATATTCTCTGCCAATTTTCTTTAAATGGGTTGATGCTTGTATAAGTATTTTAAACTGTAAAGCACATGAATATGAATTTTCTCTAGTTATTAATAAGCGTGTCCTTTAATAAAACTGTATTAAGCACATATGTACCAGAATATTTTTTGAACTAAGCAACATTTTGCTTTATAATATTGTTAATAGTATCATTCGCTTTCAAGTTCAAATAGTAAGAGCCATATGACTTCTAGCCATTTAAAAGGAAAGCAACTGTCCTTTAAAAAAACATGTAACAGGATTATAGATGAGAGCTATGCCTGTATCTCTATGTTGAGTACTTACCCTTTGTGATAGTTGGGTTCTGGTGTTGACACAACAATGATTCCATTGAACTGGAAGTAAAGCTGCCACCTGGCCACTTTGGGCTTCTTATCCCACTGAGTCAACAGGCACAAAGGGGGATTACTGTTATGTCTAGGGTTATTGATCCTGAACATCAAGGAGAAATAGAACTGCAAATACATAATGGAGATGAAGAGTTTTTCTGGAATACAGGAGATCCCCAAGGCGTCTCTTAGTACTACCATGCCCTGTGATTAAAGTCAATGGGAAACTGTAACAACCTAATCCAGGCAAGACTAACAATAAATTTCAAAGTACATCACAACAATTACTTGTAGAACAGATTTCAGAGTTTGATATGGGTTACAATTCCATAATTTTAAGTTTTTACTTCTAGTTGATCCAAGGCACTGGAGACTGCAATAAATATCAATATAATTATTGCGGAATCATATTAATTTGTTATATATTCTCTGTATAACTTCACCATCACCCTTGACCTTTCTCCTACTCCTCAGGAGTATCGGGCTACTACCATTCTAATATTTTCATGTTGGAAGGGGTTGTTGACAATATGGGATAGGGTTATGGAACTAGCTGATATTCTGGAGGGGTTGGGCTCTCTGCATTTTAGGACTTATCTGGCCCAGGGAACCATCTGGAGGCTGTAGGTTTCTGGAAAGTTACCCTAGTGCATGGAATCTTTTAGAATAGTATATGATGCCCTAGGTATTCTTTAGAATTGCCAAGAATGGTTTTGGTTGGTGCTTGGCAAGTTATGATAATTAACAATGTCTAACTGAAGCTTGCAAAAGAGTGACCACCAGTAGCCTCTCAACTCTATTTGAACTCTCTCACCACTGATACCTTATTTGTTACACTTTTTCCCTCCTTTTGGTCAGGATGACATTGTTGATCCCATGGTTCCAGGACCAGGCTCATCCCTAGGGGTCATCTCCCATGCTGCCACAGAGACTTCAACTCCTGAATGTCATGTCCCATGTAGGCGGGGCAACAATGGTTTCACTGGCAGTGTTGGGCTTAGAGGGAGAGAGGCCACATCTGAACAACAAATGAGGAGGTCCTCTGGATGTGAATTTTAGGCATAGCTATAGGTAGTCTTATGCTGATGTGCTACCTGCATAAGCTTCACAAGAGCAAGCCTCAAGATCAAGGGCTTGGCCTATTGATTTCAGTGTCCCTAATGTTTACATGGTATCCAGGGTTTCCCTGGTGGTAAAGTTTAATAGTTTCATATTTTTCTCCCATCCCTCAAATGACTTTGCCAATATTTTTTGATTACCTGCTTAATATATTCTGGGATATATTAGGCATTACATTAAGCTATTCAGGATAAAGCCTCTCATTCTCATTATAGCTCCGTGTGTTTGGATTGTTTAAATGATCTATCCAGACAGGGTAAGTTTGATGTAGATATGCTATAGCAAATTTAGATTCTAGTCAAAATAAACCTTTCTTCCTTTGGTCTCAAAGAGTAGGTGAAGCTATAAAATATAGACATATAGACAATGTCTTCCTTACCCCTGTATTCTGAATTACCTTAATCCTGACCTGATTGGCTTCATTCTTATCTCTAAATATCAGGTTGTATATATCTATAAAACAGTCTCTTAGGCAGGCCATGGTGGCTCAGCAGGCAGACTTCTTGCCTGCCATGCCAGAGAATCGGGTTCAATTCCCAATGCCTGCCCATGCAAAACAAAAACAATAAACAAAACAAAACAAAAGAAAAACAGTCTCTCAAAATCCAGAAATAAAAATTACTGCTCCAAACTAAATACAAATGATATAACAGCTTACAATCTAGGATCCAGTTTTCTTATAAGTATTTTCTAAGTGAGATCATACAACATTTGCTCTTTTGTTTCTGGCTTATTTTGCCTCATCAAATGCCTTATGTTCATTCATATTGTTCCATGCCTGACTACTTTGCTCCTTTTTGCAGCAGCACAATGTCTCATCATATGTACACACCTTCATATACTGAGCTCCTTCTAAGTCAGTGCATATTTAAGCCACCTCCATCTACTGGGTCTCATATATAACGTCCAAAGTCAACAGTCCATCAATACTCTCAATTTCAGATAATTTCATTTTTTCTCAAGATGAGGATAACCAAGAAGTACATCTTCACCAAATAGAAAATCCAAAATGCCCCTTAAACCTTGTCTCTCTCCCCATTATGTACCCCTGATATTGCTACAGTACTGCTGCTGTTTTTGTGTTAAACATAGTCCATAGTATTCAATAGCAATTTCCCCCTATACCCTCAAATTATACACTCTGTGTACAAGCTTCATATCTTTGTCATAGTTCATGCAAGAACTTACTTACATTTGTATTGTTAATCAGTTGGACACATGAGTCTATAGAGCTCCTTTCAATAATGTTCACTTTCAATATGGAAATATTTCTTATAGACCCACTAGAGAACCACCTTCACTTCTATCTATTCCCTTACAATCAAGTCCAACCTCATCAGCTAACTGTTTACCCATCTCAAGTTTCAATGTATCTCTAGGTCCCCTATATTCTGAATTATAAGGCTCTGATTTTACCTTTACCATGGTCATAGAAGTGGAGTCATATATTATGTATTCTTTTGGTTCTGGTTTATTTCCGTCAGCATTATGTCCTCAAGGCTCATCCATCTTGTCATGTGCTTCAGGATGTCATTTTGTCTTGCTGCTGCATAATATTCCATCATATGTATATACCACATTTTGTTAATCCACTGGCCTATTGATGGACACTTGGATTATTTCCATCTTTTGGCAATCGTGAATAATGCTGATATGAACGATACTGTGCAAATCTCTGTTTGTGCCACTGCCTTCAGCTTTTCTGGATATATACTGATTAGTGGTATTGTTGGGTCTTAGCACAATTTGATATTTAGTTTTCTGAGGAACTGCCAGACTATCTTCCCTAGCAGTTGTCCCACTATATATTCCCACCGGCAGTGCATAAGTATTCCAATTTTGTCACATCGTCCCCAACATTTGTAGTTTCCTGTTCGTTAATAGGAGCCATTCTTATAGGAATGAGATGGTATCTCATTGTAGTCTTTCCCTTATAGCTAACGTGAATGAGCATCTCTTCATGCGCTTTTTATCCATCTGTATTTGCTCTTCAGAAAAATGTCTATTCCTATCTTTAGCCCATTTTATAATTGGGTTGTTTGTTATTTTTTGTTGTTTTAGTTGTATGATTTCTTTATTTATACAGGATATCAAACTTTATCTGATTTGTGATTTCCAAATATTTTCTCCCGTTGAGTTGGCTGCCACTGCACCTTTTTAACAGAGTCTTTTGAGGTGCAAAAGCATAGGATCAGGCAGGTCACAGTGGCTTGGCATATAGAGTTCTTGCCTGCCATGAGAGAGACCCGGGATCAATTTTGGGGCTGCCCATCCAAAATAAATTTTTTAAAAAGCATATGATCTTCTTTGATTTCCTTTAGCAGTATTACATATCTCTGTGCTCAAGTCCTTTACATCCTTAGTTAAGTTCATTCCTAGATACTTAATTCTTTTAGTTGCTATTTTGAATGGATTTTTTCCCTTAATTGATTCCAAGTTTGGTTATTGCTTGTATATAGAAACATTGTTGATTTTTGCATATTATTTTTATAACCAGCCACTTCTTGAATTTGTTTATTAGTTCAAGTAACTTTGTTATAATTTCTGAAGCTCTTCCAAGTACAGTATCATGTCATCTGCAAATAATGAATTTTTACTTCTTCCTTTCAAATTAGGATGCCTTTTATTTCTTTCTCCTCCCTGATTGTTCAAACTATAACTTCCAGTACAATATTGAATAATAGTGGTGACAGAGAGGATCCCTGTCTCATTTCCAATTTTAGGGGTAAAACTCAGTCTCTCACCATTGTGCACGATGCTAACTATGTTTTTTTTCATGTGTGCCTTTTCTATCATATTGCGGAAGTTTCCTTTGTTTCCTACCTTTTGCCATGTTTTTATCACAAAAGGATTTTAAATTTTGGTGAGTGCTTTTTCAACATCAATGAGATGATCATATTGATCTTACCTTTTTGATTTGGTAATGTGCTGTATTACATTAACCGATTTTCTTGTGTTAACCATTTTTGCATTCCTGGTATAAACCCCATTTTGTCATGGTGTATAATTATTTTAATGTGCCATTGGAGTCAATTTGTTAATATATTCTTGAGAATTTTTGCATCTTTATTCATTAGAGAAATTGATCTGTACTTTTCCTTTCTTGTGTTGTCTTTACCTGTTTTAAAATGATGTTAGCTTCATAAAATGAGTTAGATAGTGTTACTTTTTCCTCACTTCTTGGAAGGTATGAGCAGGATTGGTGTTAGTTCTTTTTGGAATGTTTGGTAAAATTACCCTGTGAAGCCATCTGGCCCCAGGCTTTTCTTTGTTGGAAGAGTTTTGATGATTGATTGAGGCTCTTTACTTATAATTGGTTTGTTGAGATCTTCTATTTCTTCTTCAGTCAGTGTAGCTTGTTTGTGTGTTTCCAGGAATTTGTCCATTTCATCTAAATTATCTAGTTTGTTGGTGTACAGTTGTTCATAATATCCTCATGATAATTCTTTAAATTTCTTCAAGGTCTTGGTAATGACCTTCTCCTTTCTGACTTCGTTTATTGGCGTCCTCTTTTTTTTGTCAGCCTTACTGGTGGACCATCGATTATATTGATTTTCTCAAAGAACACACTTTTGGTTTTATTGATTATTTCTATTGTTGTTTTGTTCTCCCAGTCATTTAACTCCGATTTAATCTTTGTTTTTTCTCTTATTCTGTTTGCTTCGGTGTTAGTTTGTTGTTCTTTCTCAAATTCCTCTGAGTGTGCAGCTAAGTCCTTAATTTTTGCTCTTTCTCCTTTTTTAATATAGTCATTTAGGGCAATATATTTCCATCTGAGCACAGCCTTTGATGCATCCCATAAGTTCTGATATATTATATTATCATTCTCATTCATAGCAATTTTTTCTTTGACCCACTCATTTTTAAGGGTGTGTTATTTAATCTACATATATATGTGAAAGTTCTCATTCTTTGGTGGTTATTGATTTTCTGCTTCATTCTATTGTGATGAGAGAAAGTGCTTTGAAAAATTTCATTGTTTTCAAATTCATAGTACCTGTTTTGTGTCCCAGCATATGATCTATCCTTGAGAATACTTCATGAGCACTAGAGAATGTATACCCTGGTGTTTAGGGGTGTAACAATATATATATGTTTGTTAGGTATAATTCATTTATCAAATTGCTTAAGTTCTCTATTTCCTTGTTGATAGTCTGTCTTATTGTGTTATCTGTAGAAGAGAGTAGTGTATTGAACTGTTCTACTGTTATTGTTGAACATCTGTTGCTCTCTTCAGTTTTGTCAATGTCTGTTTCATTTACTTTGGAGTTCTTGGATTGGGAGCATAGGCATTTATGATTGTTCTTGGTGAATTGTTCCTTTTAATAATATATAGTGTATTTCTTTGTCTCTTATGGTGTCTTTACATTTAACGTCTATTTTTCTGATATTAGTATAGCTACTTCTGCTTTCTTTTGATTATAACTTGTGTGGAACAAATTTTTCCATTTTATCACTTTCAATCTATTTGTAGCCTTGTGTCTAAGATGAGTCTCTTGTAAGCAGCAGATAGCTGGATAATATTTCTTAATCCATTCTGCCCATCTGCATCTTTTAATTGGTAAATTTAGTCCATTAACATTCAAAGTTATTGCTGTAAAGTTATATCTTGAATCCATCATCTTATCCATTGGGTTTTATTTATCAGATCTATATATTTTTCCCTCTTTGTCTTTTATCTTTAAGTTATCCTTACAGGTACTTTTCAATTCTGTGCTTTCCTCCAGATGTCCCTCTCCTGTGTTTTTTTTTTGTTGTTGTTATTGTTGTTTTTTTAGCCAGGAGAAATGTCTTTTATATTTTTTGTATGACCAATCTCTTGCCACTGACATAATTTTCTACTTCTCTTCAATATTTAATAGACTGATTAGTTTGTGTCTTGGGGTAGGCCTATTTGGATTTATTCCATTTGCAATTCATTGGGCTACTTTGATTTGCATATTCATGTTTTTATAAGAGTTAGGATGTTTCCCTCATTATATTCTCCATTTATCTGTCTAGTCCTTACTCTTTTCTTCTCCTTGTGGGGCACCAGTGATTCTTAGATTTGTGCACTTCATTTTGTCCATCATTTCCCTGAGATCCAATTCAAATTTTTCCATCATTTTTTGTCCTTTGCTCTTTTGTGTGTTTGAAATCACTTGTCCTGTCCTCTAGTTCACTTATTCTTTCTTCTGCTTCTGTTGTGTGCCTCTAGTATATTTTTATTTGGTCTACAGCATCTTTAATCTTGGTGAATTCTGCTAATTTTCTATTTATTTCTTTAAATTCCTCTTTATGCTCTTCTATTGTCTTCTTGATATCTTTTATGTCAGTAGTCATCCCACTGGTTTTATTTAGTAGAGTTATATGAACACCTTTGATTAGTTGTTCCAAATTCTGTGCCTCCTCTGGTGCTTGTGTCATTAGACTGGGCTATATCTGTCTGCATCTACATATGCTTAGTTATCTTCTGTTGTTTTCATGACATGTAAATATCTTGAAAGGGTTACTTTGGAAGTTTTTTCTCTTCAGTACGCTAACGCTTTATATATTCAGGATGGATGTGAAGCAGTATGCAAGGCATGGGGAGTGGCACAACAGTTGATATTTTAAAACAAATTTAGCAACCAATTATACAAAGCCTCAGAGATTTTAAATTGTTATCACTGACCCTAGAAAGGGTGTAGGTAATGTATGTCTGAAAGACAAATAACTGGTCACCTGAAGGATTTAATTTTCTAAAGGGCATATCTTCCACAAGAAAAGAAGGAGCAGGGCCCAGCCAAACTGGCATTTCTCATTCAGAAAATTCAGACCCCAGTGCTTGTAGAACAAAACAGCTTGTGTCTGCTTTCTTCCTTAACCTCCATCTGAACTATGCCCCTTAAAGGGACAGGGTCTACTGAGAATTAAAGGCACCACACCATTTTATCCGAGTGTGGAGCGATGGGCTAACAAACACCACCTGATGGTCAGGACAATAAAAACATTGTGTTCAGAGGTTCCACTGGAAAGAATGGCTACTTGCTGGGTCTCATCCTCAGGGAAGCTTGATACTGATTGCACTCTATTGCTGAGTCCTGGCCCTGTCTTGTATGGGAAAGTTTTATTGGGCTTGATCCTATCTGGCAGTGGAAGAATGAGAAAAACAAGAGGTGAAAAATTCTGTTTAAGCTTCCATTAAACAGAAGCTTTGTGAGAGGTCTAGAATAAATTGAGCTAAATGTCAAAAAACAGGTAGAGAACAAAGACAACCAACAAGGAAACCCTAGGTAAAAGAGAGAAAATTACCTCCAGAGTAAAATAATCAAAGAAGTCAAATGTCTATATATCAGCAAAAAAGCAGAAGGCATACTGTGAAAATTAAAGATATGGCCCAGACAAAGGAACAAACTAACATTTCAAATGAGATACAGGAGTTGAAACAACTAAATAAAGGATTTTCAAACAAATCTTCTGAATCAAATAAAAAAAGAAGGAAAGTATGGCAGAAGAGGGATGGGTATAAGAAGACACTCTGTGACCATATAGAAGAACACAAAAGCCTAAAAAAATCAAATGGCAGTACTTATCAGAATGAAAGTCACAATAGAAGAGATGAAAAACAAAATAGAGCCTTAGAACAGCAGATTTGAAGAGACTGAAGAAAGGATTAGTAAACTAAGAGGCAGAATATCTGAAATCCTAAACACAAAAGAAAAACTAGGGAGAAGAATGGAAAAAATATAAGCAGGTTTTGAGATAATTGAATGACAACATGAAGTGCATGAATATACATGTTATGAGTGTCCCAGAAGGAAGAGAGTGTAAAAAGGGGAGAACTCATAATGGAGGAAATAATGTCTGAACATTTCTCAACAATAATGAAAGACATATAGTTTTAGGTCCAAGAAGCATAGCATACCCCAAACAAAATGGATATGAATACACCTACTCCAAGACACTTATAATCAGATCATCAAATACCAAAGAGAGAGAGAGAGAATTTTGAAAAGAGCAAGAGAAAAGCAATCCATCACATACAAGGAAGTTGTGATAAAAATATGTGTAGATTTATGAGCAGGAACCATGGTGCAAGAATACAGTAGCATGAAAATATTTAAGATCCTAAAATAAAAAAAAACTAAGGCAGGCAATGTTGGCTCAGTGGCAGAGTTCTCACCTGCCATGCCAGAGACTTGGGTTCAATTCTTGGTGCCTGCAAATAAATAAAGAAAAATAAAGAAACTAACAACCAAGAATTCTATATCCAGCATAATTGCCCTTCAATAATGAGGGAGAGTTTAAAATATTTACAGACAAACAGATACTGAGGGAGTTTGTAAATAGGAGACAAGTTCTACAAGAAATACTAAATGGAGCACTACAAGCAATTACAAAAAGACAGGAGAGGAAAATTTGTAGAAGAGTGTAGAAATAAAGACTACCAGTAAGGGTCAAAGAGAGAAAGAAAATAAGGTCTGTCATATAAAATTGAAAGGAACAAAATGGTAGAAGAAAGTACTGCCCTGATAGTAATAACAGTAAATGTTACTGGAATCAACTCCCCAATCAAAAGAAGTAGACTGGCAGAATGGATTAAAGAAAAAAAATAAAGGATTTATCTTTATACTGTGTTGTGCCAGTTTGTTATGTACCCCAGAAAAGCCATGTCCCTTTTCCTTATCAAATATTGTGGAGTCAGCCATGTTCTTTTAATCCCGACCCAATATTGTTGGGGTGGAAACTTTGGATTGTTTCCATGGAGATGTGACACACCCAATTGTGGATGGGACCTTTTGGATAGATGGAGATGTGACTTTGCCCATTCAAGGTAGTTTTTGATTAGTCTTCTAGGTTCCTTTAATTGGGGAAACATTTTGGAAAAACCTAAGATGCAGATGCTTGGGGAACAGGTGCTTCAGAGCTAACAGAGTCATGAACATTTGGAGATGCTTGGAGTGCCTACAGAGAGAACAGATTTCTAGACATGGGCAAAGCCCAGTGGATGTCAACATTTTTCTTACCTTGAGATGGTTAGCAAGCTTGAACCCTAAGTTGTGTTCCAGAGGAGCTAAGTGAAGTCCCACAGACACTTAGAGAGGAAATCACTGGCAATCAGAAGCTGAAAGCAATAGAACCAGGAACAAGGAACAGCAGACACCAGTCGTTGGCTTTCCCATGTGGTAGACATCAGCCTTTATTGAGTCAAGGTATCTTTGCTTGGATACCTTAGTTTGGACATTGTTATGGATTTAGAACTGTAAATTTGTAATATAATAAATTAATCTTTAAAATCTTCTCAATTTCTGGTATATTGTTTTCTTTCAGCTTTAATAAACTAAAATAGTTGTCAACAACAAGAGTCTCATTTTAGAGCCAAAGACAAAAATAAGTTGAAAGTGAAAACGGAAGGCCAGGAGAAAGTATGACATCAGAAGAAAAGATAGAGGATGAAAATGGGCTAAATAACAGCAAAACCTAGAGTGGACAATGAAGATGTTTAAATGTACAAACAAAAGAAAAATTTTACATGAGGGAGAATAAATAAATGTCAGCATTTCAAAGTGTTGAAAATTGGATGATAAATGGAAAAAAAATGCAGTCAATGCAAACTAGGGTCCATATTTAACAGTAACATTGTAATATACGTCCATTAATTGTAACAAAGGCAATATGCCAAAGCTAAAGGTAAGTAAGAGGAGGATATAAAAGAGGGATATATAATTCTCATTGTTTTTGCTTCTCCTTTTTACTATTTTTTTCTTTACTTTTTTTCTTCTTTCATTGTGGAAGAAACAAAAATGTTCTCATATAAATGGTTGTAGTGAATGCATAAATATATGATTATACTGGGAGACATTGATTATTTCCTTAGAATGGATTATATGGTGTATAAACAAAATTGTTTAATAAGCAAACAGAAGGATACAAGTTATGGAAAAAATTTGGAGCAAGGGATGTACCTATTCAGTTTGTAGGGAAGTAGAATGGAGCTGCCCCTCTGGAGGGCAGTGTGGTGGTTCTACAGGAGGCTAGGTATAGGGTTGCCATATGATCCTGTATGCCATCATTAGGTATATACTTGGAAAAACTGATAGCAGGGATATGAATGGACATTTCCACACAAGTCTTTATGTCAGCAGTATTCGTTATTTGCAATAGATGTAGGTAGCATAAAGGTACACCCACTGATGAATGGAATGGAAAACTGTGATGTATATGTACAATGGAATATTGAGTGGTTACCAGAAGGAATGAAGCTGTGAGTCATTCAACTAGGTGAATGAACCACAAAGACATTATGTTGAGATAAAAAAGCTAGAAATGAAAAGACAAATATCATAATGCCTCACTAATAAGGACTACCTGTAATGGGCAAACTTTGAGAATAGAATTCCATTGGTTATCAGGGGATAGAATGTGGGTAGAGATTCGGCAGTCAATGATTAAAGAATGCAGAATGTTCAATAATGCTCATTGTAAATAAACTCTCACAGCAGACACAAATATTCTTTAATTTTTTATTGTTGTTTCTAAATTCTGAGAAGCTGAGCTCCGTGTGTAAAACCTGATTATTCCTTGGAGCTTTGGATGTCTGTGTGACCTTGAGACTCACAGTTAGATTTCTGTTGCTCTCTACAAATCAGCATTAAACTACACAACAACTTTTAAAGGAGCTGAAAAGGAGATCAGACTAAAATTAGAGATATGAATAAGCTGATCTGGTTAGGAATAAGGTAAATCAGAGAGAAGGGTAAAGGATGATTTTGACTGTGTTTTAAAAATTCAATTTCTGTGTGAGATCAAAGGAATAGATATTTACCTGGTGCAAAATTTGTAATTTTGGTAGCACACTATCTACCTTCAACTGTAATCAGTTTATTCACATACCATAGTTATATGGAACCATGAATAGGGAATGAGCTGTTGTTGGGTTTGTACAGGTTAGTTTGATGTCAGATATATCCCAGAGTAATCTGGGCAGAGAATAATAAAGTATTTGCAAAGCATGCCTGAGGGACTGGGGAAAAAATGTGGAAATATTGAACTTCCCCGCCTGGGAAATTCTTGATATTCTCACAAGCATTGGGGACTACCAAGTTAATAGGCCAAGCCTTCAATCTTGGGACTGCCCTTATCAAAGTTACTCCTACAAAGGAGAAGCTAACCTATCTATAATTTTGCATGAGTCAGCCCCAGAGAACCTCTTTTGTGACTCAGATTTGGCCTCTGTCTTTAAGCCAACTCTGCACCTAAACTCACTGCCCTCCCCCTTATGTGGGACATGACTTCCGGGGTTGTAAATCTCCCTGGCAATATGAGGCATGACCCCAGCAAATGAGTGTGGACCTCATATTGTGGAATTGAGAAAGTGTTCTTGGCCAAAAAAGAGAAGAGAAATGAAGCAAAATAGAGTTTCAGTGACTGAGAGATTTCAATTAGTGTCAAGAGGTCATTCTGGAGGTTATTCTTATATATTACATTGATATTTCTTTTTAGTTTCTTATGTATTAAAACAGCTAGGAGGGGGTGGGCCACGGTGGCTCAGCAGGCAAGAATGCTTGCCTGCCATGCCCGAGGACCCGGGTTCGATTCCTGGTGTCTGCTCATGTAAAAAAAAAAAAAAAAACAGCTAGGAGGAAATACCTGAAATGGTTGAACTGTGACCTAGGAGGCTTGATTAATGAAGGTGATTGTATACCCCTTGTATTAGTTAGGATTCTCTAGAGAAACAGAATCAACAGGGAACACTCACAAATATAAAATTTATAGAAGTGTTTCACGAGACTGTGGGAACGCAGAGTCCAAAATCCGCAGGGCAGGCTGTGAAGCCAATGATTTCAATGGAAGTTCTGGATGAACTCCACAGGAGAGGCTCACCAGCCGTTCTGGATGAACTCCACAGGAGAGGCTCACCAGCCGAAGCAGAAAGAAACTGTCTCTTCTGAATCCTCCTTAAAAGGCTTCCGATGGTTAGATTAAGCATCACTCATTGCAGAAGACACTCCCCTTTGGCTGAACCAAATGGAATCAGCTGTAGATGCAGCTGACATGATCATGATTTAATTCTATGA
Source organism: Myrmecophaga tridactyla (assembly GCA_004026745.1). Taxonomy (NCBI): domain Eukaryota; kingdom Metazoa; phylum Chordata; class Mammalia; order Pilosa; family Myrmecophagidae; genus Myrmecophaga; species Myrmecophaga tridactyla. The sequence continues at coordinate 31,730 of PVIY010008207.1, forward strand.
AATGTCCTCATCGCAACAGACAAACCAGCACTTACCCAACCAGACAAACAGGTACCACCACTTGGCCAAGTTGACACATGAACCTGACCATAACACCCCTATAGAATTTACAGTGTGAACATGTGATTGTGAAAACCTTGAGACTGACACTTCTTTTTTCCTGTGTATGGGCAAATGAGTAAGAAAATAAAGACAAATAAATAAAAAAAATAGTAGTGGAGGATAATGGGTTTGGGATATTTTGTGTATTCTTTTTTATTTGTTTTCCTTTGGAGTAATGAAAATGTTCTAAAATTTATTGTGGTGATGAATACACAACATATGGTGATACTGTGAGCCATTGTTTATTTTGGATGATTATATGGTATGTGAATATATCTCAAAAAATTTCATGGAAAATAAAAAGAAGGAGACAGAGATAAGTTTAAAAAGAGAAAACAAATACTAACAGCTTCAAAAATATATAGTGTACTGATTCTATCAGCCTCTTAGTTGATGCTGGTTTGAAACTGGTGCTGTCTATATGAAACCTAGGCCAGTACCCATGGTTGTCCCTCTAGCATCTGCCAGAATCACAAAAATAAGAGAAAGAAAGGAAACAACAAATAGTTATTGTACTGACTCTATATCCTGGCAGATGGTGGTGTGAGGTCTGTAGGTGCTGCCATCAAGTGGTCTGTCACTAAAGCTAGCATTGGTGCAGGACCCTGAGGGAACTGAGAGAGTAAGAAACGCCTTGCACAGAAGAAAACAGACATCCAAAGCAGGTGAACTGGGTGTTTACTTTCCCATTTGATGTTGATTAGAGGCCAGAATCTGCCGCTGCCCAGAGTGCTGAAAGAAGGGTCAGCATCTGCACTGGGCCCTCAGTGGTACCCCACACTGAACTGGACTCTCCACCCCGACTTTTGGAAGACAAGGCTTCTTCTGCCTCCCTGGCCCTAGCTGGCAAAGCCAAGAATCTGGGCCAAGTTTCTGCAACCACTGCCAAGATAAGGATGGGGCCTGAAGATAACAAAGGAAGGGTTAAAACTATATAGAAGTAAATTTAAAAAAAAACAAAACTAAGCAGAATAAAGCATTTCTATTTCTGATCATTTTGGGGGTAAGAGTATGTCCAATATAAACCATAACATAAGATTTATAAGGTTTTAGAGTTGTAAGAACACTTCAATACCTTGGTGATTCCTAACGAGATTGCCAAGGGAATAATACTAAGCTTATATTGCCCGTAAAGTGATGCTCACAGTAAGCTGACCTCTTCCTGAGACTGCTTGGTTGACCAGCAGATGTGCCCTGCTGAGATGAGGCCATCACATTCCCATTTCAGTATTCCTCAATATCATGACATAACTTATCGATCATCCTACGGAAACATCTTCACAAAATTTTCAAGTAAAATTGGCATATCTTTAAATTACTTCTAACTCATAATTTCCCAACACTTATGAACTGTGAATGGCTCCTCAAAGAAAGGCAGTACATGCATTTACTTTTGGATAAAAGCTAACACTTTACATTGAGAGTAAAGATGATGCCTCATTTAAGAAGTAAATTGAGCACCTCCAAGCAAATTTTATTTGATTTTTAAAGTGTCAGTTATCATCTTTGTAAAAAGAAATACTCAAAAGCAATGAAAATGAAAATTTTCAAACTCACATGGAAAAATAACTACTATTCTTGATATTTATAATTCAATTTAATATGACTCATTTGTATTTCAAAATACTAATTTGCTTAAACCAAGTTTATTTAAGATACCAAAGCTTTTCCTGAATAATACTTTGATAAACTTTTGCTGTTAAAATATAACTTTAGGGCAGGCCATGGTGGCTCAGTAGAGAGTTTTCTTCTGCCATGCAAGAGACCTGGGTTCAATTCCTGATGTCTGCCCATGCAAAACAAACAACAACAACAACAAAAACAAACAAACAAACAAAAAACCCTAACTTTAAAAGAATGACCTAATTTTTTCTAAGGTTCTGATTTCCATTTTTATTTTTTTAGAGAAGTTGTACATTTACAGAACAATCATGGGAAAATACAGGATTTCATTATTGATAGTGATATGTTAAAATCTCATGCTATTAATGTAGAACCATCAGTTTCTGCCTTCAATCCTGTCAGTGTTTGCTTCATATATTTTGGGCTCTGCTCTTAGTGCATATATATTAATAATTGTTTCATATTCTTATTGAATTGTCCCCTTTATCAGAATACGATGTCTGTCAGTGATTGACTGTGAGTACCCCTAGTCCCAGAGAGAGGATTTTCACTATCCTTTTTCATCACAAGTGAGCGAGCTGGGGCGTGTACACTCTAGCAGCATGGCATGAGAAATGAGGGGTGGGAGAATAGTTCCTAGGTGGAGACAGAAATTTACAGTTCTTATTATAAGTTATCAGCTTCTTCCTCCTGCTCTTCCCGGGATGCTGTACAGATTACTTCTGGCCTCTGGAATTTCAAAATAATGTTTCAGACAGTTCCTGCCTTTTAAATAATCATTTTGTTGGAAGAATTGAGTCTTAGAGCTCCCTATTAACCATCTCTCCACAATTCCAAAGTTCTAAATCTTAACACACACACACATATAAGCTCAAATGGAAATGTGAAAGTAAATGCTTATTTACAATTGGATAACTGTGCTTATTTTGTAAAGAAATCTAAGGGAAATATTTTTTATATTATTTTCATTCATTTAGTACTAGTATAAAGTCAGTGTACTTATAGTTGATAATTAGATAGGCGGTTCAAAACCTTACTACCTGAATATCAAGTTTTCCTTTATTAAATTCAATTATACTTACAGACGCTGTAGATAAAACTACCAAAATTAAATAAAATCATTCTCCATGCTAAATTTTGTTGTTAGAAGCACCTATTAATCCTTCATCGTGAAAGATTACTTTGTCTACAATGATATGTTCATATGTATATGAATATTTTGCCTTTCCCATTTCCCTCTTCCTTTTCTATCTCACACAGAACATTGCCGAACAAATGCAGAGTAGAAGCCCCTGCAGTGGTACCTGATTTAAACTCCGCTCTCTCCTCTAGACAGTGTTCTCAGGGCATGTTATTGGATTGATTTGCATTTAAATTTCATACTCCCAAATTTGAATAATTTTCTCCAGTTATGGAACCCAAGCACCTACCAATAAAGAACTTGGTAAAACTTGACATTCAATTCCACAATATATCAATTTATTATCAAATGATTTGAATAATTTCTTTCTCTTAGTGCAGCTGAGAGAAAGTAAGCTACATTAAGTAGCCAGGGGGCTAGAGAGGTAAATAGAGATAAATTGATAGATTTTGACTGAACAAAATAAGAATTCAAAGCCTAAGAACTTATGTTGAAAATGAGCAAAATAAGTAATGAAAAAAAAAGACTTCAAATAAGAGAATTCAGATAACCATAAAGGAATATAAGACTCTGGTTAAGTGGTTTACTTAACAGCTCTGATCCTGCTTCTTCATCATTAAAAATAAGGACAGGAATATTCACTTTTCAGAGCTGCTGTGAAAAAAGTGAGATGAGAAAACTGTGAGTGCCTACCACGAAAAAATTCAGGCAGCCTTTCTCTCTCTCACTGTTTTGTTCTGTCTTTCTCTTTCAATATGTATGTGTAGTCTGTAATCCATGTATAGTTTGCAAATATTATCTTGCTAATAAATTACAGCAAGAAGTGACAAAATTTCTGTGGAGAAAAACAGAAAACTACATGTCAATTTATTATAGAAAGCAGTCTATTTTTAATAAGATTCAATATTTAAGTAATAGGTATTCTTTTAGCACTGCCTTCATTAAGTATGTATAATTATTTGCCTTAAATTTCAGAAACTACATTACTGGCATGCACAATAATATCTGATTAACTATTGGACATTCGAAATATTAAAATCTTCTGATAGTTTATTTTGGCTTTTTTCCCATGGTATTTTAAGATTATTAATAGTAAAATATAATTTGTCACATGTCCTGTAATATGGTTTTCTTTCAAATAAGAAATTTCACACTAAAAATCAGATTAAATCATCTTTATAATACAAAAATATTTCTCATCCCATTTAAATTTGAAAATCATATTTTCTGGCATGTCAAGGATAATTTTCAGAAGCATGTATAAGAGGAACTGTAAGTGAACAATAGCCCACTCGAACTGCTTCATCACTATTATTTTCTCTTTCTACACTGAGACAGTTGACATACACAAATGCCTACAATAACAGTAATCTATTTATGTTTCTTCAGCTGTCATATATGGCCAATAAAAATACCAAAGTTCACAAGTAATTTCAGATGGTGGGAAGAACAGAGAAACCTTTTCAATTTGGAGTGTAAAGACGAGTAGTTTCATAGAAGTTAAATCTTAGATTACAAAGGGAAATTGGAAAGTAAAAAATTGTCATTAAATGTTGTTTTCAATTCTCAGTCTTGGGTTCTCTTTTCCTGACTCTTTTTGTTCTTTTCACTTAAACTTGATGAATTTCAGACCTACCTGTCTCTTTCCCGGTACAGTTACAATTAAAAAGCTCATTTGAACTACTGTATTTTTTATTGTATAATTAATTAAAGGGACTTGTTAAGGATTTGGAGAGGCATTGCTTGACTTCATTAAACTCACAAATTTCTTCATCAGGCATTGTTTCCCTTCTCCAAGGTTTCATCTCTTCCACATGGCTTGAAAACTAATGATTGTGTTCTTCCATCTCTCTTCTTTTGTCTCATAGTGCATCAAAAAAAAAAGACCACTTAAGAAGAAAATCCACTACAGAGCTTCTCTCCTGGTACAAGATCAGCATGGAACTAAGCTGGGGAAGAAATACCCTTTAGCCTCGGAAAAAAAAATAAGAAAGGATTGGGAAAAGATGGGTAAACTCTCCTCTTAATATTTTTCCTGTTTTCACATATTGCCCTAATGGAATAATATCATGAATATTTTTCTGCATCTAAGCATTTTTTCTTCATTTATACCTTTATCTGTACCTATATCAATATCTACCTATGCCTGCACCTATTCCTCTACCTATTATCTATCTACCTATCTATATCTATCATTATTTTCTCGTCTATAATTGATATATCTTTTCCATTCGCCTATCTATATCTCCATCTATCCAGCCCGCCAGGTTGGAGAGAGTTCTTTGGGCAACAGTGGGATCAGTTGTTTTCACCAGCATACTCAAAAATATATCAGAACATTTAAAATAAAATTTTGTGAAGTAAAGGAAATGTACCAAGGCAGCAAGGATCTTTGGAACAGGACGAGAAGAGAAAGGAAACCCAAAATATTAAGCACATTTTATGGCCCAACTATATATATATATTTTTTTTTGAAGACAGTAGCTAATGTTGTGGTTAAGAGATTGAGAAACTGAACATAGCTGTCTCCCCTAGATCTCACTTCCTGCTAGTGTATCACTCTCCAGGGCCTGTAAAAAGTATTGTTCAGCCCTCAGCCATCTCCTCCAGAATCTCCAACCACTCTCTGGAAAAGCCCCCCTCAAACTGGGCTTTATATTCCATGCCATTGTCCTCTTTGATATTGTAATGTAGTAATTTCTAACTCTCTTACTAGTTTTCTAATGCAGATTATTGTTATATTTGCCAAGATTTCTACTTGTTTTCAGCAGGAGAGTTTGTCTGCATTATTTAGTCCGTACTTAACAGAAGCCTCAAAAAAATGGCCTTATCTTTCTCAACTTCTATGCTGACGTCACGTTTATATGATCCATGATGCTTGACTCTTATTCTCGCTTATTGTGGGTCCTTTTACTAAGTGTATCTAAATTTTCAAGTGAAAGAGGATGAATCATCTTTGATTCCTCCTGTAGCAAAAGTTTGCCAAAAAAGCCCAACAAAATGTAGAGATTGTATCTTCCCTTTTGGCATTCTTAAAGATAGAAAATTCCATTTTCTTCCATTTTCTTCTGAAATGTAAGAAAATGCAGCCATCTCCAAATTCACTTGCTTTTAACCTTTACACTAACGCTTTACTAAAAAGAAAAGGCTAATAACTGATTAACAGTTTAATTTAAATTAACATTTTAAAAGAAAAAATGCATGAAATTATTTTAAAGAACACAACAACTTTTCCTAGTTACAAATGTCCCATTTTTAGTTAAAAGGAAACAAACATTTTGATAGCAGTTACATTTATGGCGTTGCACTATCTACTGAAAAAATTTAAAACACCATCATTTCTTCTGATGAGATTGAGATCTTATAAAATTATCACACGGTGTAATAGTATTTTCATATTCTTCCCAGAATGCAGAAAAGTTCTTCACCATCTCTCAGTATATAATGGATTTCAAGTAGGGAATTTTACACCTGAAATCTTTTTCTTTAGTAACAAGTGTTATTGTACACATTTGTTGTATGTAAGTAAAAATAAATGTATAGTCCTATTTCATACTATTTTATATAGCATGTCAGTTTGAAATTGGTATTTGTGTTTAAATCATAATCATGGAGAGATGGAAATGATCTATGAAGCATTGTGCTCTCTTTTTTCTCATTATTAAGCCACAAGTCCATTGGTATTTGGAGGGTCCATAAACAGTTACCTCCTATGCCTTGTCCATGTAAAGGATGGATGGAAAGACAGACAAAGGAGTCAGGCAAATATATATTAAATGCATATTTTGTTGATGTCTGAAGCCTAGACCTTTC
>PVIY010008207.1:38508-78181 GCA_004026745.1 Myrmecophaga tridactyla
GAGAGAACATCCTCTCCCTTCACTAAATGCTACCTCTCTTAAGCCCATGTCCAATCTTTTGCTCAATGTGGCCAATGTCATTTTTTCTTCCGAACCATATCAATCGATTCATTTTTTTAAACATGTTTGACTAAGCCAAAATACCCCTGTGATTGCTTCACAGCTACTGGCATATCTTCCTACTCATTCTCACTTAACTCACTTACCTGTGCTTTGTTGTTCTTCATTGTCTTCTCGTCTCTTTGCTTAGATTTCATCCACATACACTCCATACAGGACGACTGAATTCCCTGTTTCCTTTTCTATTCCTAATTGCAGTGAGTACAGGAGAAGATATTCAATACATTTTTTTAAGTTAATACTGAATGAACAACCATCTCCTAATTTATTTTCAAGGGCACATATGTAGTTTATAAGAGAGTGCGAGCCTACCTTTCCACTATTATTCTGCAGAGATTTTGTAATTGTTGTCCTGTAAGAAAAAAAAACAAACATGTAATACCCTGTTATTAGTGGTGAGGCACCTGGCCTCTGGTGGGAGGTGCACAGCGAGATGGGGCTTAGTCATTTTAATCAATAGCAGGATCCTTGTGAAGTGAGCGAGCTGATCGCTGTTACCAAAAGCAAACAAAACCCTCAAGGTGTTCAACAGCCTGTGAGGAACAAATAAAACTAAACAAAGTTGTCAACTGCATGGAAACATGTTCTTTGTGAAGAAGTGTGATTTTATATGTGCGTGTGAATGTCTGTGCCTATAGCCCCAAACAAATTTTGATAAGCTTTGGGCTGGGCACTGAATTGTTATTAAACTCTAGCATGGCTCAGCAAAAATATTTATTAAAATCTCAAAAAAATTCACTTAAAGACCTTTTCAAAGTTGTTATCCTGGGAGAAAATTATAAGCAAATCAAATCATAATAATTTAATGCATAAGGCTTCGGAGAATATGTTCGTTATAGGTGAATAGTGAATTTGTTCGTTTTTCACTGTAGAATTATATATTTAAGAAATGTAATTACTCCTACATAAGAATTCAGAATACAGCAAAAACAACAGAAAAAAAGGAAGAAAAATGTAATCATCCTACACCATAGCACGCTTACTGAGGCTTTAAATGAATATATATTTATAAAATTGCCTTTGACAATTCACAACATCTGATTGTGTGGCAGGATGCTCTGACAAAGGATTTGATTACATGGTGCATTGAGCTGTGGCTAGTAAATAATAACCTTCCCTGTTCATGCTTCTACTTGTTATTGTTGAGAAAGAGGCAGAATTTTGAAAATTAGTTTGTATCATAAACAACTCAATTACTGATGCAGGACCTAAGATGTCATGACATTTATGTTATACCACTGAATTTTATGAATGGATAATAAAATTTTCTAAGGTGGATGTTAATTTTGATTAGGTCAACTATGCCTATGGCAACTGGTCCATGTCTCAGATTTCCACCAGCTGTGCTGAATTGTTTGGTAGGCTTGTAAAGACATTTGTTTAATCAGGGCACATGAATCATTGTTCTTATGTATATCAAAGATAGCCTAAGACTCTGCATTCAAGTCCTGAGTCAAATTAAGTGGAAATTTAAAGAGTTTGAATTTGCAGAAGGTAGACAACTGCAGGAACTGAGTCAATACCAAGCTAGGAGAACTCATAATTAAATTTACAACAAATAGTCAAAAATCCAATTTCTTTAATATTAGAGTTCTTAAGTTAATATGAATGTGCTTGGCACATAAATAAATATTGTGGCAAACCCCACTGATCTAAGTTACAAGTTTGATATAAATGAATAAATTAGAAGATAAATAAATTTTATATAGCCAAATGCATATATATATATATATACATATACATATATAGTATATTTGCGGGTATTTATAATGAAATAAGGATGAGATTCAAAAGAGATTCTTTGTAACAAAGAATCAAATTATTGTCATAGCATGTATTTAATCTCAAAAAAGAAGACACATTTATGACAGGAAAGAGGGTATTAGTAAATGTGAGTCCTGCAAATGAAATTAAGAGTACGTATATTTTTCAAAATTTGAGTAAAGTTTAAATTGCTTTCCTTTACGCAATTTATTTTTTGACAAGAATTTTTGAAGTGCAGACATTTCCTGTACACATTGCATAATTATTATATATGTTTGGTAAATATTTAAAAATATATATTTGGTAAATAAAAACAAATATATATTTGGTAACTATGAAATGTATAAATAAGCTCACCTCTTCTGACACAGACAAAGGTAATAGTGTATATAACTTTTAATAACAGAGACTAAGATAATTTCTGACAGCATCATTATATTCCTCGTTGTTATTGTTCTCCTTGCATAGACAAATTAAGGCAGATATTTTACAAAATCCATGTGTTTCAGTCTTATTTCAGTCTGTTATCAGGGACTGTATGGAAGATTTATGATACATTTCACATATTCCCTGGCATATAGGGTTCTTGATGCGCTGACTCGATCTTATTTCAGATTTAGTCTCGTTCTGGAGCCAAGTGCTATAGAGACCATATTCTGGTTCCAAGTTGAAGCCAAATAGTGGATTGTGAAAGCATTTTCTTATTCTCAGAGTATGGATTAAATGGGGCGGTTGTATATCCAGCAGTTGTCACAATGGCTTCCTGAATATAATAGATACAGCAATACTCTCGTTGGGCAGGTTCTGCAGTGTTCTGCCGGAAAGCATTCATTGAGTTCAAAACTAGATCCTGTCACTATGACTTTCTCAATATCATAAGAATGCAATTCCTCATATTAAACCCATTTCTATTTGAAATACCTAGAATCACTAGGTATTTCTACATATGTGCCCTTGAAAATAAATTAGGAGATGGTTGTTCATTCAGTATTATCTGCATCTGAATCTTGACTACAACACAGTTTAAGTATTTTTATAAAACCTTCATGTGACTTACTATAACTTTATTTTATGTTTTATGTTGTTTAAAATGAGCAAACTTTGGTTTTAAAATAATTACTGTTTAAATGCTACAGTATTTATTTTGTAGTTTTGAATTATGATAAAATTGATTGTATTTTTCAATTAATACATATATATTCAGCGTGGACGACATGAGAGAAGCTGGAGTAAATGTTGGGGATTTCACAATAAATTAGAGTTCCTGCTCTCTAAAACAGCACTGCATATTAGAGAAGGAGACAAAGACATAAAGTTCAATAATGCACATAATAAATCATACATGAAGTAAAACAGTTTACTTTGGCATATCAGGCAGACGTGTCTATAGAAAATATATGCCTAGGAGTTAGCCAGTCAATTCCTACAAAAACAGAAAGAAGGGTTTTAACAAGAATCCTTGATATACAAAACATTAAGTTGTTTTCATGCAACAATGAACCATTTAGTGTGGCTAAACAATAAAGTCCAAAAGTGCAAGAGATGGAGTAGAGGCTTCAGACTGGCAGGTTGCAGTAAGGATGACTTTGTGTACTTTGATAACCATTGTCTTGGGATGCCTGGGTTGCTATCATAAATAACACCCAATGCTTTAGCTCAAACAATGGGGATTTATTGGTTCATGGTTTTGAGGCTATGAGAAGTCCAAGATCTATGTATCAGGAAGAGTCCTTTCTCCTTAAAGACTGTCATGTTTTGGTGCTGCCTATGGTGCTCTGTCCTTCCCATCACTTGGAGATTCTCCCTTTTGTGTCTACCCTTCTGGTTTTCCAGTTAATTTTGAATTCTCCCTGTGGCTTTACATGCAGTTCAATGGGGTCCAAACCACTGAAATAAGGACTTTCCACAGATCCTTCCTAGATAACTGCATTTCCTCTGAGATTAACTTCCTTCAAGATGGCTGACAAGACCCAAGATCCTTAAGCGTAATCTTTTATAGAAAAGGGTTATTCAGTCAAGCCTTTGCGTGGAACTGTGTTCCCTGGGGAATCACCTACTGGGAGTCCAGAGAAGCCCTAACACAGCTGTTTCTGGTATGAGTCTCATAGCTGATACCAGGATGGTTGAGAGTTTACCAAATTATCAGTTCCTGGTTTTATTTGTGTAAGAGTTCAGCTCTCAGTTTATCCCTTTATCCTAACATTTTACCATAAGCTGCAAAGACAAACAAGGCTCTATCATCCACGCTTAGTTGGAAATCTGATCTAAATATCCAAGTTCATTGCTTACAGCTCTCATTTTCCATCTAACACTCAGATATAATTCATTCAAGTTCTCTACTACTTTATGATAAAGATCACTTTTCCTCTAATTTCCAACAAACTTTCACCATTTCCTTTCAAGACCTCATTGGTAAGTTTAAGTTATAATGTAAGTTTAAATTTTAACTGCAACTTTAAGTTTTAATGTCTAAAATAGCCTTAGAGGCCAAAGCCCTACTGACATTGGGAGGAAGCAAGCCTTCTAGCCTTTGAAACCATGAGTCTATAAATCCTTGTTGTCAAGCCAATCCATTGTATGGTATTTGTCCTAGCAGCATGTCAAATCAAGATAGACAACTTGGACATGACCTGGGAAGAAAGGGGTAAACATCTGCCTGATTTTAAACCAAGAAAATACATGCCCATGTGTTAATTGGAATAATTTATCAGTATATGTGGGGAGGATAGTACAGGGATATGGAACAGCAACTAAACAGTTACAAAACTCTCATAGGCCAGAGAAAGTGAGAATTTTCAAAGGCAATTTCTAACTAAATGTTAACTGGTGCACAAGTTAAAATACAGGAATATATATAACAAATTTACATCTATTCGTTCTGGGTTGAGCAAACAGATATGCATCGATGGCATGATTAACATTAAAACTAAAATGCAAAACCAACAGATGTAAAGCAGTTGGAATCTAAGCATGGACAGCATCAGTCTGAATTAATATTCCTGTGGATATTCATGGCACATCACTACATAAGTGGGCTTTGAATTCAGCAGAGTTTGAAGCTACAGACATAGATACGTGCCAAGGGGCATTCACCCAAACAGGACTTTAGACAAGCACTGTCAATGACTGTATTAATTCCTCTCATATGGTGTTTTGGTTAACCAGCATGCCGCCTGTCGCTTCTTTTTTCCTATGTTAATATATTCAATCATATTATAAGCAAATTTTGCCTGATGATGATCCTTCCTCTCTTACATGTCATTTTACATATCTCTCATTTGGATGCCTTTCTTGTTGACCCTATACTTTATTCCTGAGAAGGAAATTTTATTTCTGATATGGGTCACTTGAACACAGCTGAAGAGTACTGATAAAGCAAATTGAATTTCTTTATTTTGGTAATCTTAAAGTTCTATTCTGTAAAGGCATAGTGAATTATACGTTTTTACCCTGTCTTTTATTTTACGGGAATGATTGCTTAAACCAAATCAAATCAAATATGCTGCCATTGTCAATACTGTATCTCACAAACACATTTTTTTCTAAATAATCAGATTTGGGAGACAACTGCGGTTAAAAAGTAACATATTCAATATGTGCATGTATGTGTTTCTGTATCTTATGGCTATCTCAAACTTTGTAAATAATTCCATATTAATGATCACACACACACACACAAATATGTTGACTCTATGAAGTTGTGTCTTCAATAAAAATTTGACCATGTTTCTGAATGTCCAGTAAATGAAACTTCCTTAGAGATTATTGATTTTAAGATATTAAGCAAAGTGTATTCTGACATTTTCTTTGTAGTAAAAAATGCCTTCAGATATTTGGAAATATTGACACCAGAGTAACACTTCATAGGATTTAAAATAAGGAAATAGGGTGGGCCACAGTGGCTCAGTGGCAGAGTTCTTGCCTGCCATGCCAGACACCCGGGTTCAATTTCCCGTGCTTGCCCATGCAATAAATAAATAAATAAATAAATAAAATAAGGAAATAATTATAAGTTGAAAAGGGGGATTTTAATATGAGGTAGCTTTTATAAAAAGACAATAACATGAAAATTAGATCCTACGTTAAGTTTCAACATAAGTAAATGTTTTAAAAATTGCAACCATTCATATAATAGGTTATTACACAGTCCTTAGAAATTAGATGTAGAACAGTTAGTGACAAAATATGTTTATAATGTGACTAATATTGCAAAATTAAGTACTATAGAAAATCAATTTGAGATACATTAACTTTTAATTTCTTGATAATTAAATAGTGGATGATTTTTACTTCTTCTGTTTGCATGTTTCTTCAAAATTAAACAAAATAATGTAAAAAACAAGGTAGAATTCTGGAAATTGTCCTTGAATTCTATATATTAAGCAAGTCTCTTGCCTCTTTCATTTTGCTTTCTTATAACAAATGATAATGCCAGTAAAATAATACTGGCAAAAATCCCTTGTTTCACTTCTTATTTCATATACCAAATTTAAAAAATTGCTCAAATACCTTTTTAAAAAATAGTATACAATTATTTAGGTGACACCATTAGAAGCAGTAGTATTATTGATATATAACTGCTATCATGGACTCTGTAAAGAATCCTAAATAGCTGTCAGTTTAATGACTCCATCTTGTTGGGCAGACCTCAGTTTCCATATGCAAAAATATGGATTAAAATAAGTTGGTGCAGTTACTACATTAATACTGTAAGTTTAAGTAACAAAGCTGAGTGTGAGTATAGTTGAAAGAGAAAGGCTAGAGTTGCGTATGTCACCAGAAGGAAACCTATAGGAAAAACCTGGGACTGTATAATTTCGTGAAATTTAGAGTGGATAATGACAGTGGTTAATTGTACAAATATAAGAAAGTTTTTAAATGAACTAGAAAAAATGTACTTCACTCTAACAAAGCATTGATTACTGGGTGGTATAAGCGAAACTACAATATAGTTTTAATGCTAACTAACGGCTACAGTTAACTATAACATTATAATATTCTTTCATTAATTGTAATAAAGGCTTTATACCAAAGCTAAATGTAAATAATAGGGATTTGATGGGCGTGGGACCACGTTCTAATTTGCTAGCTGCCGGAATGCAATATACCAGAAACAGAATGGCTTTGAGAAAGGGGAATTTAATAAGTTCTAAAGCCAGGAAAATGTCCAAATTAAAACAAGTCTAAAGAAATGTCCAATCAAAGGCATCCAAGGAAAGATACCTTGGTTCAAGAAGGCCGATGAAGTTCAGGGTTTCTTTCCCAAGTGGAAGGGTACATGGCGAACACAGAGTTTCTCTCTCATCTGAAAAGGCACATGGTGAACACAGTCAGGGTTCCTCTCTCATCTGGAAGGACACATGGCGAGCATTTCATCATCTGCTAGGTTCTTCTCCTGGCTTCCTGTTTCATGAAGCTCCCCAGGAGGCATGTTCCTTTTTCATCTCCAAAGGTCGCTGGCTGGTGGACTCTGCTTCTCATGGCTATGTCGTTCTGCTCTGCTCTGCTCTGAATCTCTTTTTCATTCTCCAAAATGTTTCCTCCTTTATAGTACTCCAGAAACTTATCAAGACCCACCCAAATGGCTGGAGAAATGTCATCACCTAATCCAGCTTAACAACCACTCTTTATTTAGTCACATCACCAGGGAGATGATCTGATTACAGTTTCAAACATACAGTATTAAATAGGCATTATTGTGCCTTTTGAAATGGGATTTTGATTGAAACATGGGTTTTCTGGGGGACATACATCCTTTCAAGACCATTTGTTTGTTTTTCAAAGGAGATGAGAATGTTCCCAAATTGACTGTGGTGATGAATGCAGAACTATGTGGTATATAAAGAGCCATTGATTGTACACTTGGGATGAATTGTATGATGTGGGAATAAAACTTTTAATAAAAAATAATAAAATAAAAATAAGTGTGTGCTTGAAAGACTAATTTAAAGTGCTCTGAGGGGGTCTTTGAAAATTTGGCAATATTGGATTCTATCTCTTCTTAGAAAATATTCTTCTCAAAAGTAACACAAGAATGAGTAACTTTACCAAACATTTTTTATCCACTTAAGAGGCCAAAACTGTTTTTCTAAGTAGTTTCCTCATCAAATTAGCAAATAAACAATACGTAATACTTTTTTCACTAATGTTTGAAGTGTACCTGTATTTAATTATTAGCTATTATTTTATATCCTAGTGTGTTCATACATATCTAGAAACAGTTATATAAAACGAAATGAGTTACATCAAACTGCTACTTACATATAGGAAAATAATTCTCTCTTTTGAATGGGAGATCAGTGCTATCATATGTGAGATGAATACTGGATACTGCACCAACAGGAACACTGCATGCAGCGGGTTTATGATGACATACAGATAGAGGATGCGCATGTAGAATGTCATGAACAAAGAAAAATATTATACAGATATTTTTGGCAATAAAATAAAGTATCAGTAGTGTTGCCTAATCATGTAGGTATTTCAGATATAAAACTCTGGGGTTATACTACCTATTCATTGTCTTACTATCCATCTCACTTTTGACTACTCTATGTAACTTGTAATTTAATACTTGAATATAGATTTGAATATACAATAAAACTTTTAAATGGTGTGATACTCGAGATCATAAGTTTTCCTCATTGATTATATACATGAAATCCTTCATAATTCTTTTGATTAATAGTCTTTTTGCTGCAACGTACCTTCTCTTATTTCAGCATTAAATTTTGAAAATATATGTGTGTGTGTAAAGACACATAAATATGTGTGTGTGTGTGTATGTGGGTTGTTTAACATGGGAATTCTGAAATAAGACATACTAGATATTATGTAAATAAAATTGCAGAACACATAAGTAACAGAAGGCCTGAGACAGGTTACCTGGGAAAAGTTTAAGAATCAGCTAGAACAGTGCTTTTTTCTCGGGAATGATCTTCTAATGAGATTGCTCTAATATGATCCCATATTTTCCTGGTATAACCAACTGAGAGTACTAGTACTAACATGTTTTAGGTGACTCCTGATGGGATGCCTTTTTCTCCAGCTGTGTCACTGAATTAAGTTCTTAACAAGCTCAGTTCATTCTGTAAATTGCCACTGCTTCTGCTTTTTACTTTCAATATATAGTTGAGAACATGGAGGTACCTACAAACAAATATCTCAGAGAGGATGTAATTTAAGACATCATAGAAAGCCACACATATTATACTATAATTTAGTATAACAAATAACCCTGTGTTCCTTTCCACTGAGTACACATAGAAAAGTTGCTTCTTCATCACATGCCTAAAGAAAAAGAAAGAACCAAATAATTGTTCAGTACTACTAATTGTAAATATCAGTTACATTGAATACATAATTTGTTATTGATTATCTTTAGAAAATACATTAGTATCAAGAGTAAAAGCAGCAATCCTATAAAGTCATGGCGAAGTAAGACAGAGAAGATATATTTATTTATCACATGACCACCCAAGGAGAATAACATCAAGCAGATTGCAAATTTTTCAGATTCTATCTCTGTAGTGTTCAATTTATTTTTAGAAGGAAATCAAATGATGTTATAGGAAATATTTTATGTAAACACTACTAAAAATTACAAATAAGCTAAAATTTGTAATGATCTAGTTTATGTTTTCAGATAAAATCCACAGAGGATACAATTATAAACAACAAAATCAAAGAACTAAATAAGATCCAGCTTTTATATAAATGGATTATTATTGGAATGCAAAGTGTTTTTATATCATTTTTTTTCTTTTTTAGTAAAAGAGCCATGTAATTTTCTTCATAACAAAACAGGATTCATTTAGGATAGAGGTTTCATAAGAGTAGGGAAATAGCTATTTTCAAAAGCGATTTTGGCTTTTATCCCAAAACAAGAAGCAGCATGAGTCCAATTCCAGACTACAAAATAATTGCTGAAAGACTGGTTTTCCTATCATGAAATATGTTCCAGTTTTCTGACACTACACTCCTCTATGCAAAACTCAGTTCCTTCCATAGTATTTATTAAGTAGTGAAAGACTACGGCTAAAACTAACATAGTGTAAAGTGGAGGAAATGCACATTTAAAGCAAGTGATAAATATCATAGCTTCCTGTATGCCATACTAAAGCCATTGTTCTTTTCTTACAAGAAATTGTATTCCTTTGAAAAGTTTTAAGCAAGGGAATGGAATGCTTAGAAATATGCTGTAGTTTAGAATAGAAGTTCGCAAAGTTTTCCAGTAAACAGAACAGTAAATATTTTAGCTTTGCTTATCCTACCATCTCTGCTAAAATTGTCCAGCTCTAACACTGAAGCTCAAATGCAGCCATAGACAATATGTAAGGCCATGGCTGTTTTCCAGTAAATCTTTATTTATAAAAACAGCCAGACGGCTGGATTAAATCCATGGACTGTAGTTTGCCAAGTGTTAGTTTAAAAAAACCATGCTGTCCTCAATGAAGAGAATGGCTGCAAGTTGGGACAGAAACCAAATAACTATAGCTTGCAATAATTTCAGAGAAAGATCAGGGATTCAGGATTGGAAATGAAGAAGTATATTCTAAAGTTTTTTAGGATATAAAATACAAAGCACCCAGTGATCCAGTGACTAAGAGATTTAAGGGAGAGGAGAAATGTGTGACATTCCTTATTGTTGTTGTGGACAAACAGTTGTATGGTGAAAGCGTCGTTCCATAAGAGGAAGGAGCAACTTCAGGAGTAAAAGAAGAGATAAAAGTAAAATTTGCATGTGTTAAACTGGAGATACCTTCCAGGGAAAGCTTTCCAATAAGGCATTTCTTAAAGGTGCCACTTTCTAAAAAGAAAGGTCTGTTCAGGGCTTTATAAAGGTGAGAGTCATTAGAACCTAATGGCTACTTGAAGACGTAGAAGTAAATAAAATTACCAAGTGATAACGCATACTGTAAGATGATAATGGCACTTAGGAAAAACATCCTAGAAATGTCTGCAGTAAAGGTACAGGCATTTCCTAAATTGAGTATGCAAAGGAAATTTAAGGGGAATAGCCAGAAAAATAAGGCCAAGGATATAATGGCACATTTAAAGCCAAAGAGAAAGCTTCCAGCTTCCACCCAGGATGTAGAGAGATGGAATAAGCATTGTTCCACTCTTAAAACACAACAAAACAGCTCAATTGAGTTCAATTTCTTGTATTTTTCATACCCCGTGGAGAACAAATGCCACAGAGGGATCCAGAGACCTAAATTCTAAAGAAATGTGGGGCATAGGAAGCCTGCAAGGAAAGAAATGGAGGCAGACACTTACCTGAGCTGGGTTTGTGCTAAAAGAATTCGGCTTGAAAAGTTAACAGCAGGTGAACAGTGAGTGCAGCTGGCAGGACATGTGAACCTCTCTGGAAAGCACAGTGTTGTGGTGTTTTGCAGCTCTTTCTCCAGGAATTCCACCCACCACGCAGAGAAAATATTGAAAAGAGTCCTATGAAGTGCCCATTGTGGGTTGGACCTGGGGAGGAGAACAGCAGCATTGTGAGAGGGAAAAGAAGCTCTGCCTTTCAATCCTGTTTCCACTTTGGAAAAAAGTCTTAATCTGCGGGGGAAAGGGCAACAAACACGGATGTCCTTGGAGCATTTGAGAAATGTTTTTTTGCTGCTCGGGGCAGAGAACAGGGAGGGGAAAAAAAAAATCCTACTCCTAAGCAAGGCAGAACTTGTGCTGAGACTTGGGAAGTGGCAGGAAAATCAAGAAGGCCAGTCCACAATAGCTAAGAAAAGTGTGTATGTCTCAGACCAAGGCTATTCAGAAAAAAAAGAGACTGTACACCATACAATCTCCCATCAACAAGCTAATGGTTTTGAGTAATAAGAAACAGCAGAGAATTCTTGGAAGAGAGACAGAAGAGAAAAAAATGCACAAAGACACCCGCTCTGAGGCACAGTACAAAATCCTAAAACACAAAATTGAGCAAATATTATTCTGATAAATCAAGTTTCATCCTAATTTCAAGATTTCTCTACAAGAAACTAAAGCATGCAGTGTAATACTTATAAATCCAGCAATCACATTTCCAATCCCAGCCCAATCCCTATACAGATGAACTCAATCTCACATACTAAAGGCCTACCTGACAAAAAGGCACGATTATGTTGTGATATAAACACCATTTATGTTAGTCTCTACTGTTCTACATGTCACACCTTCTTTTCAATTAAGAAAAAATATTGAAGCGTATGAAACTATTAGGAGAATCACAGCCTGAAGAACCAAAACATTCATTAGAACTAGACTCAGATATTACCTAGACACTGGATTTATTTGTCAAGTTTGTAAAATAACTATGATTAACATGTAAAAGGCCTCAACAAAAGGAGGTCAACATGCAAAACAGGTGGGTAATTTCAGTTTAGAGATGGAAACTGGAAATAAACCAATATAGTTACAGAGATGTAGACAGCCTTAAATAGACTCACCTTTATATGCAGGATAGATAAGGAAAGAATCAGTGAACTAGAAGATAGGTAATGAAAATTATATCAACTTGAAATACAAAGAAAATAATAATTTTTGCAAATGATCGGATAAATTTCCAAGTTTTGTAAACAATATTCAATATTGGAAAATGAATATAAGTAGAATTCCAAAAGGAGAAGAAAGGATGAAAAAATAATGGCAGAAAATTTTCTAAAAATAATGACAAAAAACTGAGACTAAACAACAGAGATAAAAAGGTCAGAGAGCACCAAAGAAAATTAAAAAAAAGGTAAAACTAGTCATATCATATTCAAACTACTAATAACAAAATGTAAAGATAAGATCTTGAAGGCAGACTTAAGAAGAAAAAATATTACATATAGAGGAAGTAAATAAGAGTCATAACAGATTTCTCACTAGAAATTATGCAAGCAAAAAGATAATGAAGTGATATTTACAAAGTGCTGAAAGAAAAAAATGTCACCGCACTTTTTCTGAACTAGTGAAAATGTACGTCAAAAGTAAAGAGGAAATAAAGTTTTTCTCAAACAAAATCTGAGTGAATTTGTGGCAGGTGGATACACTCTTTAAGAAATGTTAAAGAAAGTTCCTCAAACAGAAAGACTAGAGTATCAGAACAAATCTTAAATCAGCAAAAAGAATTAAAGAGTTATAGATATGAAATAAACATAGAATTAAATACATTTTAATTGCTCTAAAACATTACATACTATTTAATGCAAAAATAGAAACAATGCATTTTGCATTTACACCAATTTTTAAAAGGGTATAAATAATTCATCAACAGAAGAGATAAAATGGAATCAGATAATACACAACTAATAAGGTAGGTACAGGAGACCTGAGTTCAATTCCCGGTCCGTGTACTTCCCAAAAAACAAACAAAAATTCAGCAAATGGTGCTGCTACAATGGAATACTCACATGGAAAAATAATGAAATGTGACCCCACCATACAGCATACAAATAAAAAGAAAAAGGAAAAATATATATGGCAGGAGGCAGAAGTGGAGGAAAAAAGAAACAAAAAGCAGATGTAACAAATAGAAAATAGCTAAAAAAATGGGTACATATTAATTAAATCACCTTTATTGTGAGCATTTAATATACCAGTTTAAGGAGATTGTAAAATTAAATAAATTAGCAAGACCAAAATATACGCTATCTGCAAGACATTTAAATATAAAGAAAATTTTGTCAAATTACTTTTCTGATGCAGTTTGTGTTAAGATTATATAAAAAAATTTAAACAAATCGATAAGGAAACAAACAGAACTGTTAAAAAAAAAAAGAGAGAGAGCAAGAATGTGAAGCTACTGAACTCCTTATACATTGTGGGAATAAAAAATGCTAAACCTAGGGTGCACATTGATTAGAATTCCCGCCTTTCATGGAGAGAGACCCGGGTTCAATTCCTGGACCGTGTACTCCCCCCCCCCAAAAAAAAGTTTTGGAAATCAGTTTGACAATGTTTTAATCCATTTATTGATATACTTAACATATGACTAACAATCTATTTGCCATTCTACTGCTGGGAAATATCTGTATTTGACACGAAAATATCAAATAGCATGTATTGCAATGTTCATAGTAACTTTACTATAAATCACCTGACTTTGGAGGCAAGCTCAAACTACCTTCAACTGACAAACTAATAAAAATGATGACATATTGATAAAATGCTACAATAAAGCATTGATTCACACAAAAACATTTTTGAAATTCAAGTGCAGTTTTTTAAGTGAAATAAGCGAGTCCCTCAAAGTTGCACCAGCTTCATGATTCCATTCATGTTACATTCCAGGAAACAAATCAGATCATTGGTTGCTGGGGGTTGAGAGTAGAGGATGGAATTATCCATGAAGTTGTAACACGGGGAAATTTTTGTGGTGATAGGATTGTTCTGTAGGTAATTGTGGTAGTAGACACATGACTCTATGTGCTTGTCAAAACAAAAAGTAAATTTTACTTCATGCAAAACAGGCAAACTGATCATTATGTGGAAGGGAAAGATGGAATGCAGATTGTAACAAGTTAATTATAATTCAAATGTTTCAAGTAACTCCACTAAAGAGGATGGAAAGGAAAAAAAAAATGACCTAAATAGCTTTGAACAGCAATATTTTTACTGGATTCTGTAAAACTAAATTCAAAAGGAGCTGTATACAAATAGTGTAATCTAATTATTAAATTTGTTTCGTACATGGCATGGGTTAGTAATTCTGAAACTACTTCATTTGCATGAGTATTGTAGATATAAGTAAATATATTGTTAATGAGAGCTTGTATGGAAGTGAAATATAACAACAGGACTCAGTTTTTTATGTCTCTATATAGTTAATACTTATGTATGTGGCTGGAGAGCTGTATAAATTGATGGTAGAAGATAATACATATATACATATGCATGCATACAGGATTTACCATACATGCCTATTTTTCCTATGCCCGTCACTGAAAGGAACTGAAGCAGCAATGGCTCAGTAGCAATCAGCATATCCAGCACCTGGATGTCAGTTTCTAAATAACATTCTCTAATAAGACAAAGTGACTTTCCCTGAGATGAGGTTGAGGCCAGGGCTGGGAAAGGTAAAATTCCAAGAGGGTCCTGGAGCATCTTATGGTATTAAAAAATAATGAAGTACTCATACTTTGGTTTATATTAATTATTTAAAATAACAACAACAAAACGAGAGTATTTTGTTGAGTATGAGTCAATAGCTCAAAGAGCAAAATGTTAAGGACTGAAGTTCCCCAGTGGATTTTTTAATGAACTTTGATATTTTCTTGTCAGGATACTTTATTCATCAAAACACGTGGTTCAAATTGGAACTATTGCTTTGAATTTCAACTCAATCTCTAGATCCATGATGTAACAACGGCATAGAATTATATTTTATTTTTTCCAATATATTTACAGTGATTCAGAGTATTACCACAAAGGAAAAAGAAAAAAGAACTCTAATGCAGGATAAGTTCATGATTATGCTGAGAAGAATCAGCAGGGCACAAAGAGTGAAATCATTGGCCAAAATAATATCTACCCATGAACCAATCAGGTATGCGGAAAGAAAGAGGCCAATAGTTACTAAACTGAATCACTCCTATTATGTCATTTACCTTTTCATGTCAGACGTAGTTTGGTTGATTATCCACCCGCCTGGTTTTCTTTCTGATATACCTCTCCCTTTTACTCTAATATACAATACCTATTTTTATCCTTAGGGCTGCTATCAATTTTTTGAGTTTCTCGGCTTTGCTCCTCCCTCCCTCCAATGGAGTTAATGGCAGTAGGTACATAAGCCTCTGCCTATCCGTAGGTCTGCCTTTGGCCCTTCAGGTTCTTTAGTATAGAATATCTACAGAACAAACAAAACCTTTATGTTGTCAACAATTATTTATTTTCTCCTCCCAAACCCCTATATCCATTCTACATGCACACATAGAAATAAACCAGCTAGAGACACCCTTAGCCTCACATAATTTACATTCTAAAAGGAGGAAAGAGACCTTAACGTTAAATAAATAAAAACATAAAATATTTTTTGAGAGTTGCAAAAGCTGTGAAGGAAACGCATTAGGGTCATGTTGTGGAACAATAGAGGCTAGGAGGTGGTCAGGAAAATCCCCTCTCAAGAGGGGGTACTTGAACTGAGACCTGAAGCGAAGAGGAGAAATCTGTGAGATCTACAGGAACAGAGTTAAAGAAAACTGAAAACATACAGTTGCATTGCAGGAATGATCGTGACGTGTTCAAAGAAAAGCAAAAAGGGTGATACAAAAATTAAAGACATCAAATGGAAATTCTCCGGAATAGTATGGGAAACAAAGAAAATTTAAATGACCAAGCCCTAAGATTTCAAGTAAGCAGATCAAAATCAAGACAGTATAGCATAAGCATCACATCCGTGAAGTTTCCTAATTTGTTAAAGCTTCATAACATGTTTCATAACTTACCCATGTTTTATATCTTTCTATATTTAAATATAAATATTGCAGGTTTTCTGTTATATCATAAATCAAAATAATGTGTTAGATTAACTTGTTGTACAAACAGTAATAAGACAGAAACTTTGAAGGCAAATTTTTCATAGCGTGTATAGGCATGGCTTAACGAATCTATGCAAGAATTATTTAGGGGAATCTACCTTGTTCCACTCACTGTTCCTATTGATCAAACCCTGAGATTTGGCAAATTTACAAAATGACTCCCAGTAGAAAAGATAGCATTAAAATTTACAGTTCTTTTTTTCCTGAAATATATTAAGCATTTTTATATGTAACATATCGTTCTTTTATTACTGCTCATAAATACCCAGCTCCTTGAATGCTCTGACGATAAGACTTACCATCATCCTGGTACCCTCATTAATTAGTAAGTTAAATGAAATTATTGTTGCACGTTCATTTTTATGCGTTTAACTCTTTGAAATTATATTTTAACAGATGCATAAACACTTTTCCCAATCAATATTTAAGAGAAATGGACAAGATCCTATAATAATCTTTCATTCAGAATTTTTGTTTTCCATCCTACCAAGAATTGCTGCATGAAAGTATGTTGAGTCTTGCCTGTATAAAACTGTGATATATTGCTTATAATAATGTAAAACTTCTTGCAAGACAGAGGTTATGTGTGTGATATATTTATATATGAGTATATAATTTTAAAGAAGAAAAGCCACTTGATTTTTAAGGACTTCTGGTCTAGTTTATTTATTTTTTGTATCTTGCTCACAAATCTACTTTTATGAATATTTTCTTACAAATAAAAGCATTATTTTCCCTTGTGAGTAAAGAACTCAGGATATAACACTGCTTCTCCGAAAAAAAAAAAAGAGTATTATTTATGAGATAGTATACTGTACACAAATTTACTTATATGTACCTTCCAGCAGATTTGGAATTTGGAGTATGTAAATTGTGAGACACTCCAGTGGATGAATTTTGCTAATACGGCTTTTATACTTTCTCCAAGATGTGCATGTAAGAAGAAATGGGCTACATCCACCATCAGCCCCATATCAGTACATATTAATTTAATAGAAATTTTAAATTCATGTATATAATGTAAGACCCCCTCCCCTAACACCCCAATAACACCGTTTCAGAATTAGTTTTGGGTTATATAGGGCTGTAAAGAAAACAGAAGACCTGATTAGAATAAAGGTCCATAATTATATTTGGAAAAGGATTCATGTACATATTTGAAGACACGGATATTCAATTTCCTATGAAACACATACATTTGAAAAGCAATTCAAATATACATTTTGAAACAGCAAAGATCAGAGTAAACAACGTGAAGTAATGTCACATATTTGGATGAATACCTTAACTCTGGGTATTTGGACTGTTTAAGGGAAAAAAACATTTTTTCCCCATTACTGCAATTACTTTGCATCTCTGGGACTAGAGCTGGAAGCAGGATTCAGAAAGAGAAATCAGTGGCTTCCAGCCAGGTAATTAAAATTAAAAAATAATAATAAACATTTCAAAGGAGATTTGAAGGTAGAAAAAGTAAGTCTTTTGTATACATTTTATATGAAACAAATTTAAATTCACAATTATCTCCTTGCTAGTAAATAGGAGTCTCAAAAACAACCCAGTAAGTCAAGGAAAGTGCCAGGCAAATGAGTGCAATTAATGATTTATGCAAATTTAAACTGTATAAATGTCAATGTGCTATATGAGGACTTCTCTGAGCTGCTCTGAACAATTTAGTCACTCCAGCTCTCCAGGCCATCTTCATGGTTCAAATAACTGCACTTTTTAACACCAGGAATTAAGAAAGGAGAGATAGTAACTGAGGTACACTTGGACACAGTTGAAAAGAAAAATCTGAAACTAACCAAGCCTCCCTCCCTCCATTTCCTTGTTTATTCTCTAAAACAGAAGCATTGTCCTCTTCTAGTCCTGCTTCTAAAGAAGAAACAGGTGGCTTTGGGCCAATAGCATGTTAGTAGCTATTGACTCAGGTGTGTGAGTCCCTTCCCCGCTTTTTCAGTTCTAGAGAGAGCTAGAAGATAAGGTAGGATCCGAGGTTAGACTAACAGCATGACTAAAACTCCAACAAAAAGAGCTCCATTCTGCAACCAAGACTCAAATTCTTTTCAACATATATACAGACATAAGCCCATTCCTACACATAGGAGTAAATTCAGGTTCTTACTCATCTTTCTAGGACCAAGGAGGCATTTGAGAGGGGAGGGAGTTCCTTATTATAGATTGATTTCTAAAATGTCAAAAGAAAAGCAAAGACAAAACAAAATAAAAATAGGTTAAGGAGAACTAGATCCAACTATTATTGCATCAGTAATTTATGTCATTTACAGACACAATTTGAGTAAATTACATCGTATGGCTGGGTCACATAAACTAATGAAATTGTATCATTTTTCCAAATATATTTTAAGCATAAAATGTACTCATTATAAATTCTAAATATTATTTTGGGCATGGATTTTAATTTTTTCTAAAGGAAGAAAAATAATCTATAGGAATCCATTCTAATACACAGTCTAAACAAGCTTTACATTTTTTTAAATCCGAAAGCACAACGTTGCTAATTATCAAAACAATTTGGAGAAATTTTCCCTATAAAAATACATTTGATATTTATTTAAAGTGTTTAAAAATCATTATAAAGGCTTTCAAGCATATTTACCAAACCTAATCTTTCTACTTCCCTTTTATTTCCCCACACCTAACTTTCTACACTTAAAGACTACAATGAAATGAAGTTTTTATTTAACATTATAGGAATAATTCATTATCTGAAAATTAAAACATCCTAAAATGCTATACAAGTACAAGTTAACAAAAAGTTCTGCTTTACCCTGAAAGTAATTTAATTTTACATGCAATTCAGGTAGAAAAATAATCTCTAAAATCTCACATATAAAATAGTTATATATTTAATTATATGGGCCTTTCCACAGTTTATTTCCTCTAGAGCTTTACTGCTTGTGTGGGACTCTAACAACTGAAACAGTTCCCTCTCTGTTTTCAATGACTGGGTTTTT
The DNA here is from genome assembly GCA_004026745.1 of Myrmecophaga tridactyla. Lineage (NCBI taxonomy): Eukaryota > Metazoa > Chordata > Mammalia > Pilosa > Myrmecophagidae > Myrmecophaga > Myrmecophaga tridactyla. The sequence continues at coordinate 57,881 of PVIY010008207.1, forward strand.
TAGTTTAAATCACAGAACTGATGCCTGACAGCTTGAACTTCTGTGGACTCTTATTAATTGGATTAAATGATTCATACTAATAGAAGGAAGTTGCCCCCCGATATCAGACGCTCATTTTTCACAATTTCACATAGGCCTAACTATATTGTAGCTACCAAAAACTGTCAGCTTTGCCCACTGCCATATTTTTAAATACTAGCCATGTATCTTGGGGTCGAGAGAGAGAGAGAGAGAGAGAAAGCTCATGACTGGAAGAATCTTATAATATTGTATGATTCTCAAATCATTCAGTATTCATGATGCCATGCTCGGATTATATCCTGGCTCCAAGAAGAACTTCATAAAAAATTTATAGGCTACAATATTACAGCATTTCCTATTTTTTCTCCAAATAACAACAGGAGCACCAGGAGGGGTTTCTCCCACAGTTTTATCCTTGGGATTTATTCTCATCCTTTCATAGCCCAAGATTTACAGCAGTATCAATATGTTCAGCATTAATTATACAAACACCCGCACTGATATTTTATGTATCAGTGAGGATTCAGAGCTCCCTTAAGAGAAATTAGAAAATAAGAGAGTTTTCAAATTCAGTGATTTGTGTTAAAACAAACACAACCAAATACAAGAACAATAGGAAAACCTTTGGGCAAAATAATTTCCATTCAAAAGTATTATTTTTTGAAAATGCAACAGATTTAGAGCAGGAAATGAGAAAAGGAGATGATTATAATTTGTTTGAACAGCAAGCCTCCACATGATTAATATTAATAAAGATGTAAATATCCTTCAACAGCTACCCAGTGGCAAAGTTAGTCAAGAACTATAAATTCGTTTTCCTGATCTGCCTCCTCTTCTTTCCACCCCCTTCAATCTCATCCATCAATAAATGTCAATGCCTTTGCCCTAATGCCTTTCCATTGTGAAGGTTTACTCTGAAACTCCATTATACTGCCCATTCTCTATATCCACCTTTGCTAACCCAATAGGTTTATGCCTTTCTCAGAATCCACCTAATGCCAGGTCTTACTACAATATCCCATTTAGGCCTCTCCTCCCCTGCACAAGTAATGTTGGACCCTTCAACTGTATAAGCTTTCTCTGCTTCTACTTCCATTATCTATGTTCAGACCTAGAGAACAATTTTGTTCTTCAAATGTAGTCATTTCAAATGTCTTTTTCAGTAGCAAGGTAGAGTCCACCACAAGACATTCTTACTCAGTTTTCCATAACTCTAAGAAGACGTGTGAAAGCAGAGCTCCTAGAAAAGTAAAGAGCTGGTTTTGGCTATTAAGAAGGTGGATGAGACAACAAATACTGGGACAAAGAAGGTTTATGGAAATATCTAAGCAAAAATTCCTTTAGTTAGAAAATAAGGGGTCCATATATGTGTCCTGTGGTTTCTGTATAAGCAAAACCTCTGTGTCATTAGAACCTTGCTAGGTGTGCTGGTTTGAAAGGATGTATGTCCCCTAGAAAAACCATGTTTTAATCTAAATCCCATTTCATAAAGGCAAAATAATCACTATTCAATACTGCATGTTTGAATCTGTAATTAGATCATCTCCCTGGAGCTGTAACACAATCAAGAGTGTCTGTTAAAGTGGATTGGGGGAAATGTGTCTCCACCCATTTGGGTGGGCCTTGATTATTTTCTGAAGTCCTATAAAAGAGGAAACATTTTGGAAGATGAAGGAGATTCAGAGAGAACAGAGAAGAATGACATAGCCATGAGAAGCAGAGAGCCAACAAGTCAGTGACCTTTGGAGATGAAGAGGGAAAACGCCTCCCGGGGAGCATCATGAAACAGGAAGCCAGGAGAGAAAGTTAGCAGATGACGCCTTGCTCGCCATGTGCCCTTCCAACCAAGAGAGAAACTGTGACTGTGTTCACCATGTGCCTTCCACTTGAGAAAGAAGCCCTGAAGTTCATCAGCCTTCCTGAACCAAGGTATTTATTCCTGGATGCCTTAGATTGAACATTGCTATAGACTTGCTTTAATTGGGACATTTTCTTGGCCTTAGTTATAACTGTAAACTACCAATTTATTAAATTCCCCTTTTTAAAAGCCATTCCATTTCTGGTATATTGCATTCTGGCAACCAGCAAACTAGAAAACTAGGAAGGCAACAAATAAAGCACAAAAACTGCGTTTTATTTATGGATATTGATATTTTGGGCTAAGGTATGGAAATTGTCATTAATCTATCTTTAATGAAAGTGAGTAAAGAACCACAGTTAGAGAGACCCACAAAATAAACAAATTGCAAATAACAAAAGCAAGATTGTTTTATGCACCTAAATTGTAGTCAGTGTGAATAACGGTAGCTTGTATATATTAATGTAAATGTAACTTTTTCATGTCACAATGACTAATTCAAATCACCTTATTTCTATAACTTCAAGTAGTCTTTTTATATTAACTGGTGAGAAATAATTTTTTTCAACACTCATCAGATTTCTATTGTCAGTATTATTTAAGTAATGAAGTGATGACATATACAGATATAAATTTGCCTTCATCCTGTGCATGCTAAGAGGGTAAAAGGAAAAAAAAAATGAGAGGGCACTAGAAATAGTGCAGAAATATCTTGACTAGTATGTTCATCAGATCTGGTGTTTTAAGTCACTGAAAAAAAATATGTCATGTACAGCGCTGAAGGAGAAAGTGAGTAAAATATATTGAGAGTTTAGAGATGATACAATATTTGTGTCTGGCTTATTTTACTCAATATAATGTCTTCAAGGTTCATTCATGTTGTCGCATGTATCAGGGTGTCATTGCTTTTTGTGACTGAATAACGTTCCAATCTGTGTATATACCAATTCTGCCCTCAGAAAAATTCTGGGAGCATGAATCTTAGACAAGGTCAGGCTCATTCACTCAGACTTCCACATAATAGATTGGCACTGACACATATACACCCCACTATGCAAATGGGTATAGGGCCAGGGACTTACAATGGGAGCAAAAGTGGGATACAACCTGTGTTGTGGAGGGGTGGGGAAGACCCAGCAAGGGTGCAAGGAGATTCTTTTACCTTTTGAAGCTGAGCTTTCTTAATTTAGCAGCTGCCCAGTTAATGCAGTCCTTTAATTGTTTTTCATTATTTTATGGGATTTCACTGTCTTTAACATTCCTCTGCTGCTTTTGCCCTGGGCAGGGCGGGACGGGGGATTGGAATATTGACCACCCTCAGAGCTGGACCCAAATGATCTGAAGTAGCTGTTCAAAAGTAGAGAAATCTAGAATCAGACTACATATTCCCAGAGTTGGAAGAACTGTTCCTTATGCCTCAACCTTGCACCAGCAAGCTCAGCCAGGCGTTGGAGCTCCAGTCCTCAGTGCTGCCTGCCAAGCGGTTGGAGGAAGCAGGTGGTAGCTGCTGTAGGGTGGGGAAAACCCACAGGTCTTTCTTTATTGCAAATTACCTGCTTCTTCTTCTCACTTGTCTCTGGAGGCTGCAAAGTGTTCCTTTAGACTCCAGAGTTTCAAAGTGGTTGATTCATATAGTCCCTGCCTGTTCAAGAGTTGTTTCAGTGGAGGGAATGGTTCCCAGAGCTTCGTACTCCACCAAGTTCTCAGTCTTCTGTGTGTTGATCTATTATCCTGAAACTTTGCTGAATTTTTTTTTTTAGCTCTAATAGCATTTCTTATATATTCTTTAGAATTTCCTAAATATAGAATTATGTTGTCTAAAAGTAGAGAAAACTAGGGCAGGCAATGGGGGCAGTGGCAGAGTTCTTGCCTGCCATACCAGAGACCCAGGTTTGATTCCCAGTGCTTGCCCATGTAAGAAATAACAATAATAATAAATAAATAAAATTAAAAAAATAAAAGTAGAGAAACCTTTACAAAAAACATTAATTAAAGATGTCCAAATCGGAAAGAAAAGTAAATGAGTGGTGTGATTCACCAGTGAAAACATGTGGTACTTGATGTTCTTTTCTTGGGAGCTTATTAATAATCTTTACTTGCTATAGATCTGTTCAGATTTCATATTTATTCTTAAGTGACTTTGGGAATTTGAGTGTTCCTAGGAATTTGTTCACATCATTTCATTTATCTCATTTTTTGGCATACAATTTTTTTCGTAGCATTCTCTTTTAATCATTTTCATTTTTTAAGATTGGTAGTAATGTTCTCCCTTCCATTTCAGATTTTGGTAATTTGAGATGTCTCTTTTTTTCTTAGTGAATCTAGCTAAAAATTTGTCAATTTTATAATAACCAAATTTTTTGCTTTGTTGGTTTTCTCTCTATTTTCTTCATCTCTTATCTAACCTTTATTTTCCCTTCCTCCTGCTGGATTCAGGTACAGCTTGCATTATCTTCTAGGTCTTTAAGGTACAAAATTATGTTATTGTTTGGAGATCTTTATTTTTTAATGTAGGCATTTATAGCTATATTGTGCCCTGAGCCTACTGCTGCTGCATCCCATTAGTTTTATGTTGTACTGTTTTAATCCTTTCCAAAGGATTTTCTGATTTCTTTTTTGATTTCTTCTATGATTAATTGGTTTTTTAAGAGGGTGTTGTTTTACACGGTTATTCAAGTCTTCTATTTACTTATTGATCTGTCAAGTCATTCTATCCACTGTTTAAAATGGATTATTGAGGTTTCTGACTATTGGTGGTGAAATGTCTATTTCTTCCTTCATTTCTGAGGAAGAGGAAAGAAAGAAAAAAGTTCCCTTATTCTGAAAATTTTCACAGCATTGGGAGAAAACACCCTTAATACTGAACCAAAGGATCTGAAACTCTTCCTTAGATATCACGTCCTGCTTCTGTTGAGCTTAAAGATCAATTCGATGGGGAAACATTAGGTTTTATTGGGTCTTTTATGAACCAGTTTTCTGCCCTGTTATGTGAGTGGCTTACTAAATCCCCCCCAGATAGATGGGATTTTTCAACACCTTATTTCCCCTAACAATCTCTCCCCTCAACTTTGCAGCCAGGCTTTTGGTGTGTCCGCTGTTTGCCCTTAAAGTAACCTTTTGCTCCACGTGGCAGTGGCAGCGGGTTATTCACATCTTTCAGCATTTTCAAGGAATACCATCTAGATTGGCCCTTTTCCACTCTCAAAGAGATTTTAGTTTAAGAAAAACCAAGGCGACCACCTTGTGTCAGGCCTTTAAGCAGTCTCTAGATGGTCCAAATGTACAGACACGATCCTTTGAGAACAGATCTCCTCTGCTGCCTCTGAAACCAGGAACCAGAGTTTTACTTTGGGAATAGCTTCAAACCACCATCAAATTGGGGAGGCAGGTGAGGTATAGGCTAGTAAAAGCACAAAAGCAAAGCTCTTCTTCTCTTGATTCAGAGTTTACTTGGGTGCTGTAAACCTTTGACTATTTTCCAGAGTTACAACAAAGTTGATTCTGATAATTTTTGCTCACTTTTTCATTGTTTCTGCAGAGAGGCAGGCTCTTGGAGCTACCAAATCTGCTGTTTTTTTTTTGCTGATATCATAGTGATAGCACTTTCTTCTCAGGCATTGAGCTGCTTTCCTGCTCTCTTTCTTAAAGACATATTAGGTCCTCAACCTACTTTATTTCCCTTTTCCCTCAAAAGTGCCACTACTCTAGTTAGCATTTATATTTTCCTACCACTAAGAGAGACAGTGAAGGAGAAGTAGACTTCCTTATCCCCCTTCTTTTTTTTTTTAACAGGTAAAGGAAGCCCATTTTGTTTAGTGAGTTGTTGGCTGAGTGGATAAGGAAAACCATTGGGTCTTGACCAAATATGAGTGAGTTACAAAATTAAGATCTAAAAAGTTTATAGAGACATGGTGTTCATCTATAACCCTGATTTCCCTATGATACAATAAATAGAAAATACTGAAAATTTCTGTACTTCACCTTTTTTTATGATGAAGGTTCACTATTAGTGAAATCTATTCTCTAGATTTCCTAAACCATAGTCACATTGACCTTTTTTATGGACACACATCATGTTCCTAACAGATAGTTTGTGATTCTTTCTTTTTTAAAAACATAGACTAAAAACCTGTGCAAAGTAATGGCTCCAATGCCTAAATGCAGCAGTCTACCTATCTGAAGTATTTCAGAGTAAGGATACACATCTTTGTTGGATGTTCCTCGAAATTAACTGATAACTTTCTATATGCTTTACAAATGGGAATCAGCACAAAGCCTAACTCAAAATACAACTGGCAAAAATAATGAAATAGGAGCAGCTCTGGGAGAAGAGAAAGGGTTCTGACTTTACCATGTACCTGGTTGCTATTTCTTCTTTTATCTAACTCATCAAACTGTTAGAGGACAAAATTCAGTTAGTCTTATATAAAATGTCTAATAGAATACTCATTTTATGAAAAGGAAATCACTTTAAGTGTTATCACCTTGCTCTTATCTACAAATGGCTTTCAAATTCATTTATGTTCTTAAAGGCCCAAGGCATCTTCTTCAGCAACTGTTGATGAATTTTCAAATCGCAGGTAACTAAGAGGTAAGAGAGTTTACAGGTATCTAATTATTTATTTGGTAGCCTCATAAATATTGTGCACAAAGCTATATGTAGAAGAGAGTTTTGGATAGGAACAGGCAAGGAAATGTCAGAATATTAATGCATGAATCAGAGTAAAGGCAACATAGGAAAGAAATTGCTATTAATACTTGTAAGTTTAAAGGGCATTTTTATATAGAAAATAATATCTATGTTTTAAATAATATTGCTTTCATAATTTTTATAGAGAAAACTGAGTATTTATATTTTATAGTTAAGCGTTAATCATCCATTTTATTCCTAGATTATAACTACACATCTTTCATATGAAATATAATTTCACAGATAAATATATTTTAACAATTTTCTTAAAGTATTAATTTTATCATTTCCATAGCAAAGTTAGGAGCCAATAATGCATGTTTTCCTTTCCTTCTAAATAAAGGGAGGTAAGCTTTTGGATTATCATTTCCATTTCTTTCAAGTTGATAGGCATCTTTAAACAAAAAATAGATTTCGTTACCAGTGAGCCTGGTTCCCACTTGCATTCCATTTAATAACTTTTCCAACTCTATAGGCCAGTAATTCAGAAGGAGAAAATCATATTTTCAGCCCAGTACTAAAGATTGCTTGGAAATATTTATGTAATAACTATTTATTCCCAAAGTGCTTTCAAAGGGAATGTTTTAAGTCTTAAAGCAGAAATGCTGAACAATGATTGGTAAAATCAAATGAAGCTATGGATGATCACCGTCTTCGTACTCAGAGCACCTGAAAAGTAACACATTGGTATTGAATCAATTGCTCTTCTACTTAATGTTAAATGAGAGCTACATTTTAATATCTTTCCTTCAACCTTTTGTAGTTTTTACTAATAATTTGAGTGCTGCTTTAATACAAGAGAGACTGCGTGAGTTAGTTATAATCCAAAAAACAGTGTCATCAATATTTGCAGCATTTTTTAGGCAGTACACATTTGAAGTTGGGATTAAAATACTACTTTAAGAAATTTAATGTGTTTCTGAATACATTTGTGATGGGCCTATAATATAGGATTACAAGTATTTACTTGCCAAAGAACATTTTTTAGTGGGTGGATCTAAAAGAATATGCATCTGCATAATAGGACACATAGTGTCTGCCCACTGTTATGCTCTTACCTTATTACTTCCTTGGCTCCAATTCACATTGCTTCTGAGAATTATTCTGAGATGCTGGAATGTATATAGTTCAGAGTAAATTTAGATTTGAGGGCCAAAGAAAGTATTAATTATAGAGATAATATTTCTATTTATTTATTTAAATTCAAGTGAATAATTTATTTTTTGTATGCAGAAATTTAAAATGTCAAAATGTCCTGAAATGTAGAAGTAAATACGGAAATCTATAGAATTCATTTTTCATGTTGCCTTGAGAAAAAGTACATAAATCAGATTGCTATAAAGAAAATTAAAAAAAAAACAAGTAAAATTTGTATATGCCCAGGAAAATCATCTACATTTTTCAAGTCTAGTAAGAATGATACTTAGCACAGATCATGTAATACAATAATCTAATGCATCATTCTATACTGAAATATATGTATCAGGAATTATATATGATCAAACTGGCATAAAAACAACACCTCAAGTTTTTTATTAATTGGATAAAACAGGATGTTAAAAATAATAGTTGTGTTTTTGCAGGGCTGTTAACTGCAGTTAAAAAAGAGAAAGTAAAAATAGTTGGTTTCAGTAAAATTAAAAATAGTAATAATAATAATAGTTGTAAGCAATCTATACATTTTCAGATCAAATGTCTAATAAATAAATACCAGTAGTCTAAAATGTTTCATAATTAAAATAATATGACTTAAACTGGATTGCAATTATTTACTTTACTTACTGATTTCCAAAGTAGGCAGTCTGTACTTTTGACCATTTTCTATTATGAAAGAAAATATGTTCCTGAATCAATGAAGTGCATTTTACAAGACGACATTTTACCAAAAGCGAAAAAGAATGTCATGAATATAAACATTTGGTAGTCAAATACCACCATCTTTATTTGTAATATTAAATTATTTCTAAAATATGGATAATATGTATTTTAAAGTCTTTTATATTTATTACGTCATTTAATTTTCTAATTTCTATATTCTCCCTCCCTCTCTTTATTTGCTTTCTCTCTCCCCATTCCCCCATTCTCTTTTGCAGAAAAAAAATATGTATACAAAAATTTCCTAAATGTCAGTTATAAACTGGCAAAAAAAATTGCTGGGATCTGGGACACTCTATCTCTCCTGACAGGCAAAGCTATAATTTGAATATATATATCCATTCTCCTAGGTAATCATTCAAATTTGTATACCAGGACCTCAGCATTGGTTTTTTTCTGTCGCCTCCAGTATCTGAGCTCTGAGGTTATACCGCGTCACCTGGGATATTATTCTTTATGATTCTGTAGCTCTCCTCATACCCCTAACATTTCAACCTCTCCACCTTCTCAAACCTTTCTACTCCATTCACTGGAACTTATGGTGTGATAGCAGCGAATGGGTCTCATATTTTCTTTGAAGATTCCTCTTGCTTTACTCATTTAATGGAACCTAATTTTTCAAATCTTCCAATACTTTTTTGCTGTCTTTACAAGGATAGGCTTTTGTTTGTATTGGTTTGCTTTTTCACTCATACATACCCTATAGAGCATATGTTTGCAGATGCAATAGGTATTATTTATCTTGTTCATTATTGCTGCTTCCAGAAAATTTACTGTGTTCTTAAACTTGATATTTCACAATGATGATTTTCTTAATTATGATTTATAAAAATAGTACTTATATAAGCTTAAACATATTAGAAACATATAAGCTAATATTATGAATACACACTATTTTTCCAATTGTGTCATATTCCATTTTTTTAATTAGAGAAATTGTGAGTTTATAAAACAATCATGCATAAAATACAGGAATCCCATACATCAAGTCATCACCAACAGCTTCCATTGGTATGGAATATTTGCTACAATTGATGATAGCACTTAAATAATTTTACTATTAATTGAAGTCCATGGTTTAACTGAGGGTTCCATGCTTGTGTAGTATAATTCCATGGATTTAAAAAACAATTATACTGTTACCATAAGCACAATCTAACACTGCCCTTTTTAACTGTATTCAGGTATACATTTCTGTGTTGTAAATTATGCTCATGATGTTGTGTTGCCATCACCACCATCCATTGTCAAAACATTTCTACCATTCCAAATAGGAACTTTGTGCATTTTAAGCTTTTCCTTCCCATTACCTAGCCCCACCCCAGTCCCTTGTAACAGGTATTATGGAATCTGACTCAGTGAGTTTTGTTCATTCTAATTGCTTCTAAACAATAGAATGATGCAGTATTTGTCTTTTCATGCTTGGACAACATCCTTCTTTGCTTAAGAGCAAAGGTTCATTTATTTTATCAAATATATCAGGACTTCATTCCTTTTTACAGCTGTGTAGTATTCCATTATATGTGTATACATTTTTTTTTATCCATTCATCAGTTGACAGACACTTGGGTTGCTTCTGTCTCTTGGTAATTGTGAATAATGCTGCTATGAACATCAGTATGAAAAAGTTTGTCCAAGTCCCTGCTTTCAGGGTATATATTGAGTAGTAGGATTGCTGATCATATGGTAGTTCTATACTTTCCTTTCTATAGTTACTGTCTTCTACAGCAACTGCATGCTTTTATATTGCCACCAGCAATAAATGACTTGTCTTCTGTCTTTCCATCCTCTCCAACACTTGCCATTCTCCATTGTTTTTTAAATAGCAGCCATTCTAATTGATGTGAAATGGCATCACATTACTTTTTTTTTTTTCTTTTGCATGTTCAGGCACTGGGAATCAAACCTGCATCTCTGGCATGGCAGGTGAGAACTCTGCCTGCTGAGCCATCTTGTCCCACCCACCCACTATGGTTTTCATTTGCATTTCCCTGATGGCTAACGATGTTGAACATCTTTTTATATGGTTTCTGTCCATTAATATATTTTCTTTGTGGAAATTTCTATTTAATACTTTCGCCCACCTTTAAATTGGGTAGTGTCTTACTGTATTTTGTAGAATTTCTTTTTATGTTTTGGATATTCAACTTTGATCTAATATGTGGTTTCCAAATATTTTCTCCCATTGTGTAAGTTGTCATTTTATTTTCATGATGAAGTCCTTTCAGTGTCAAAAGTGTTTAATTTTGATGAGGTCCCATTTTGTTAGCATTATCTATTTTTTTCTTTTTTTCTTTGTCTTCTGGGTATAAGGTCTACAAAACCATTGTCTAACACAAGATCCTGAAGTTGCTTTCCTACATTTTCTTCTAGGAGTTTGATAGTTCTACCTCTTTAAGTCTTTAATCCATTTTTGCTGATTTTTGTGTATGGTGTGAGATAGGGATCCTCATTAATTTCTACCTTCCTCCTTTCCTTTCTTTTTGTAAACGGAGATCTAGTTTTCAGAACATTTGTAAATATGCTGCTATTTCCCAAATGAGTGGTCTTTGCCCCTTTGTCAAAGTTGGCCATAGAGTGGTGTAGCAGCAGCTCATTGGCAGAGTTCTCACCTGCCATGCCGGAGACCTAGGTTTGAGTGCCTGTGCCTACTCATGCAAAAAAAAAAAAAAAAAAAAAAATTAGTTGGCCATAAATGTGATGGTTGACTTTTGAGGTTTTAATTTAATTGCAATTGGTCTACACTACTATTCTTGTGTCAGTACTTTGCTGCTTTGATCACTGTGGTTTTGTAACAAATTTTAAGATTGGAAAATGTGAGACCTCTAAATTCATTCTTCTTTTTCAAGATGGCTTTAGCTATTTGGGGCCTATGGTACTTGGGGCTATTACATACCCCAGGGAAAAAAAAAAAAACATGTTTTTAATCCATTCCTGTGGGTGTTGATCTTATTCCCTGCCACTTTTCTGAATTCCTTAATTAGCTATAGGAGTTTTGTTGTGGATTTTTCAAGATTTCCTGTATATAGGATTATATCACCTGCAAATAGGGAAAGTTTTACTTCTTCCATTCTATCTAGGATGCTCTTCATATCTTTCTTTTTTGCCTAATTTAATATGTTTATTTATTTATGTTAAATAACATTAGTGACAGTCAGTATCCTTGTCTATTTCCTGATGTTATTGGGAAAGTTTTCAGTCATACAACATTAAGTAGGAAAGTAGCTATGGGCTTTTCATATATGCCCTTTATCATGTTGCAGAAGTTCTCTTCTATTTCTAGTGTTCTAAGAGTTTTTCTCAAGAAGAGTACTGGATTTTGTCAAATGGCTTCTCTGCATCAACTGAGATGATCATGTGTTTATTCCTTCAATCTGTAGATAGGGTGTATTCCATTAATTGATTTTCATATGCTGAACCAACTTTGGATAACAGGAAAAAATCCCTCTTGATCATGATGGGTAATTATTTTAATATGCTGTTGGGTTTGGTGAGCCGGTATTTTGTTGAGGATTTTTGCATATATATTCATAAGTATTCATAAGAGATATTGGCCTGTAGTTTGGTTTGGTCTGAGAGTGATATTGACTGTATAGAATGAATTAGGGAGTGTTTTCTCCTCTTCATTTTTTTGGAAGACTTTGAACAGAATTGGAGTTATGTCTTTTTGGAATGTTTGGTAGAATTTCCCTGTGAAGTCCTCTCATCATGGGCTTCCCTGTGAAGTCAGTTTTCTATGTTGGGCTTTTCTTTGTTGGGAAGTTTTTGATTACCAATACAATCTCATTACCAAGGTCTTTTCTTTGAGTTCATTGATTATTCTCCAGCTTCAATCTGCTCAAGACACTGTCCTTGGCATTTTCATTTCAATTACTGTCGTCTTCAACTCCAGTATTTCTGCTTGGTTCGTTTCTACAATTTCTCTCTTTACTAAGATTCTCATTTTGGTTATTCACTGTTTGGTATCCTGTAGTTCTTTCTTTGTATTCTCTGTAATTTCCTGGAGCATTTTTAAGGGCTTTGCTTGGTTTGTCCATATTCTGTTCTTAATTGGTGATTTTTGGTTCTTTATCGCCTTCCTTTGTATGGGTCATCATTTCCTTTTGTTTGTTTGCTTGCTTTGCGCTCTTTTGTGACACACTGTACATTTTAATACTTCAAAATGTTAACTCTGAGATTTATTCCCAGAGATGTATGTTTCTTGAATTTGTAACCAGCTGGTGGTAAGACAGAGATTTTCTTAGTCTTCAGCCTTCTTTTCAGGAAGGTCTGTACACAACTAATGCAGTATTCGGGGACCTCCCTGCTTTTCTGTGTCTTTTCCCTGTTCCAGGTTTTATTTGTTATTTGTCTTCGAGTTCCCCTGTTTACAGGAGTTTGGTTGTCCCCTCTGTTTCCCAGGAGACAGATATCCTTCTCGCCTGTGTTTGAAGCCAGCAAGGATTTGCCCAGACTTTCTGCCTCTATAGTTTCTTACATTTATTTAATTGTGGCAAACCACCTTTGCATGTAGGGCAAATTCTGGGAGTAGGGCACACCTGAGAGGACTTTCCCAAGTCAGTTTTTTTCCAGCCAAAATAAGGTTAGGGATGAAGATTGCCTCCAAATTATCCTGGGGAAAGTAATAGGAAGGACACCAAGAGCTTCACTGATGGTTCTCCGCAGCTGAGCTTTCTGGCCTATCCAGAGAATGTCGTTTTCTATTTAATCGTGAAAGAACAAATTATGGGTCTTGAAAATTAAACAAAAATTATTCTTGTCAGACAGAGTAAAAGATAAATAAGTGTAGTTTGAAGCATCTGTCTTTATAATCTCACTTCTTATCATGTTTTTATATATATTGTATACATATTACATATTATTATATATTGCTGTCCTGGGTTATATGTACAAAACCATGTTAGGTGAATTTACGGGGATGAGTCAAGTGATTTTTCAAGGTATTTTTCTTAAATTTTAAGTGAATTTCACTTAATATACTGGGCTTCCTGTAGAATTTAACAGCTACATAAGATGCAATACTTATTTTTTGTATTTGTGACAATCACAAGACCAAAGATTAGACAAAGCTGAAAGATTGTTATGCATTTGCTCAAACAAGTCCAAATGTCCTGAAAATAAATTTTGCTTGTTTTAGATGAAATATAAAGACATTAGAAATTTGGAAAAAATACTGCTGTACAAATGCAAGGTAGTATTAAGTGGTAACACTTTGACTAAAACATACATTAATTTTTACCTCTATAAAATTTATTTATCAGGGTTATGCATATAGAGAACATGCATTCCTAGTCACATTCTATTATATTGTACAAAATCAATAACTATAATTGAATAGATGAGGCTGTCCATGGAAACATCGTCCATAGTTCCTGGCCTTTCAACATACTGCTTTGCTCCCCCTCTTTATCTCCTAACTGTCAGATCTTTGTCTTCTATCTCATTCTGCACTGCTTTCCTTAATTTCTGCAGCCAGAAAACAACTCAAATTCCTCTACTTTTTTATTAAGAGCAAGGTATTGGTCTTTCCATTTTTGTCTCCAATTCCAACACATATTCTATGGCCTATCGCATTCCATAATCAGGCGATTAACCTAATTAAGAAAAAAAGTTTAATTTCTAAATAAATTCTCACAACATCATATACTTATTCAGTAACCCACTTCCATTACTCCAAAACAGATTCCTACGTTAAACAATAGAAGAAGAAAACATAATAACAGTAGTGGTAATTATAACAAAGTTCATTTAACAGTCTTGCATCACTTGATCAGTTATAAGTATGTTATTTTAATGAACTCATTTAATCCTCACAAATGCTATTGTTTAAAATATAATTCCAACTTTATAGAAGAAACTTTAGTTTTGCTCCATACCTTAATGCTGAAAGGGTATTTCCCTTTTCACGGAGGTTTAGTGGTCTGTTGGTGGTAGAAGTTGGAATATGATGTCCCCAATGGGGAAGAGAAACAAGAGAAGAGTAAACTTTCTAGAGAAATGAGACATTCTGCAAGTGGGGAATTCAGTAGACAGTATGTACACAAGATATTATCCAAATATGATTTTTTTTTAATATTTGATTTAAGCATTTGTTATTTGTAAAATATTTGAAGAAGTGACAATATCTTTGATAATTCAAATGGAATCAGCATTTTAAAATGCATAATATATTAGTTTTAAATTAAACATAAATTTAATAGAATTACATTAACCAAAAAATAATGTCCATGAACATTTTCTAAGAATGAGAATATGAAAAAATACCCTATCAGAAACTATTGCATTTCCTCTTTAGATGTCTTTTCTTCATCCAGGAACCAAAAATGTTTTCAATTCCTTATTGGTAGCTTTCTTTCCTACAATACTTGCTCCTTCCCTATAGTCAGTGTCCCCCTTCCCTTACTACAGCAAACACACAGGTACACACACAGAGCACAAAGTACAGTTTATTCAAGGCCCTTTGCCTCTCTCCAATCTGAAACAATTTCAGCTGCACTAAAACGTTCCTTTACCTCAATTCACTGAATCATTTCAAACTTTTCTTGTACTCTATGGGATGCTTTTATAGAAACAGCACCACTTTGTGTTTGAAAGAAGCTAACCATAATGGCTGCCTCCTCATAAGTATATTAAACTTTGTAGCATTGTATTATAATAGATCTCTTGGGATGGAAATATAAATTTGCACATAATCAAATTAATGTTATCCGTAGAATGAAAGCAGATAGTGCATTTTACTTGATTCTGCTACTTATTAGATCATCTAATTTTAACTTTACATGGCTTTCTTAATTTAGAACCAACTCTCCTAGGATAGTTATAGCCAATATACCACATTACAGTCTTTCTAGAATAGTTCATTCTAATTTAACCTCAATTGAGATCCGTGCGTAAAATATACAGATTCCAAAGAAGCCTGTTCTATGACTCCTCCAGGAGATAAGATTTCCATATTAAAATTTTCATAGATGTTCATAGATACCTTCTCAGCGTCATCTTGTATTTATTGTTATTGCTGTTCATTATCTTATGACCACACAATGTCCAGACATTGCTCAACTGAAGAAACATCTCATGTGAGCCTAACAAACACAAGTTTTCTCAAAATTTTCTCCTCTCATTCATTCTAACTTGATATATAAGTGATGCACTCCCAAACAATGTCAGTTGTTTTGATGATGGCTTATATTTTATTGGATCAGTTCAAATCAAGTGGTTCATTATTCATTCTGGTGGGTTTTACACCCTCTACCCCAACACATGAAAAATAATATATTTAAATTTGCTGGCTGTTTCATAGCTTATGAAGTAAAATTCCCTCCCTGAACTTCAATTTTCTTGTTCGATACCTACTAGTTTTATGTCTGCTTGCTAGGAGATTAAGCACAAGTGGAGAAAAGATAAAGAGCCTTCAGACTGAGGTATTATAATTTTATATAAAGTGATTTTTAATTTGTAAATGTTCATAAAATATTATTTTTCACATTATGCACTTTCAGATTCACAAGGGATCAAAGAACAAACTTTGTTTTCATTATTCACTCCCGAAAGAACTAAATCATACCTCTACTTAATACCAAAACTCATTCTAGCCAAACAGACTATTAAATGATATCAGAACATGTATGAAATGTTACCTCCCAATTTTTCTGGTACATATTTAAAATGCCATGAAGGTAAACGTTTACCTATGAAATGTTTTAGTCAATATTACAGAATCTCATTTTAAGGTAATAGTCGTTAGAGAAAAAAATTAAAATTAATTTATATTAATAAGAGAAAGAACTTAAATTCAATTAATTCTAAAAGTACTGAATATGATAAGTAAAAAATTGTAGCTATATTAATATGCTTTAAAATTACAAAATTAAAATGGAAATAGGAAGAAATGGTATAAATACTAATTTCTTTCTCAATAAATTAAAATTAAAAGATGTCTATAGTAAAATATTCATCTTAAGTGAGGTATATTTTTCATTTTCACAAAACAAGGTTGTTCTCTGTAGAAATGTGATTGATTATACATTTTTATAATTCAGCAATTTTAATTGTTTAGTATGCATGGTTCTACAGCTCTAGTGTGCTTTATAAAATTATTTTTCCTTGCTTTCTCTTTCAGAACCATAAGAAACATATGTGAAAAACAATTCAATGTTAATGTAACAATAAAGTTACAAATCCAGACATATATGTCAGAACAGAAAAGTTACAGTTCTCATGATAACATTTTATCATCAGCATTATACAGCCTGTACAATAAAATACATATTTAGAAACTTAACTGGTAATTTAAAATGCTACATGTTATGTATATTAAATGAGGGTAAATTAACATCCCTAGGAGAATCTTAACTTATCTAACATTGTGTTAGTATGTTTTAAATTGATAGCGTTTTACTATTAGAAGGTTCCAATACACTTCTGTAGTCACCCTATGTTTGAATTATTTTACCTTTTTATTCTCTGTGTATGTATTCACTATAAAACTGAGCACAAAGCGTTGGAAATGTGTTGAGATTATTGGTTTTATACATTATAATATTAGCATCAGCATTTTTCCTAGGATAATGCTCTACTATTACCATATCTTATGATAATATGCTAACTCTATATCTGATAGAAAAACAAATTAAAGGGAAGCCATACTATTATAGTGTCCAAATACAAAGCTTCCATTCTTGAGTTATAAGTAAAATATTTATGAGTGTATTTAAATAATAATGAGATGGAATCCACACAGTGCCATCACTTAAGAATTATGCCATATATGTAATACTAGAGGGACTCCTCATCATAAGTGACATAGATTTCCAGCTGAGAACCAGATTCCGTGACTCATAGCTCCATTTTGGCTATTCAATTGCAAGAACATATTGAAATAGACCTTTCTAACTTCTGCTTTATAGAGACATTTATTACACAAATTTTTGTGATATGCTAACTTGCATGCAAATGTTCATAGATATTCATATATACCATTAATATTTTAAATAATCAGGTGATTTTTACTGGCATGCTCATATTATAATTAATTTGTGATGCCATTTCTAACATACAGGTAGTAGACTCCCAAATGCTCTCCTACATAAATCTGAAAATGTAAACTAAAATATATTCATAGAAAAACAGGACCTGCTTTGAATTTGAAATGTTTTCACATTTAGTTTCTAAAGATGAATATTCTTATTCTTATTTTGAGGTGGATGAAATTGGAGATCATAAATGTCACATTTTATTTTCCAATGGAATTAGGATAGAAGTGCGCAGCCCTCTTATTTATGAATTGATCATAAATATGCCTACAATTTTTAGTCCCTTTATTTTCTTCTACACTCTAAATGATAAGGGGCATAAAAGATTATAGTATTGACTTTTTTGGTAGAGTGTATAACCATATCAATGAAGAAAGCCATACCGTAAGATAGCTCTTATATATATCTCAGCTCCATTTCCTGGAAATACTCAGATATGCAAGAGCATTTATAAAATACCATTGCTGCCTTTGTATCAAATTCATGATCCTGAGTGAGGACAGAAACACATAAGAATCAATCCAATTCTTAGCTCACATTTTATTTCAAAATTAAATTGGATAATCTACTGACACAAATTTAAACATAGACACAAAACAACCTGGGTCTTTATTCATGAAAACAAAAATTGAAGTCAGAAATGTAAATATCAAAATATCTAGGAGACATCAGTTTATAATCAGTAGCAGGTAAGCTATTGAAAAGATTATCTACATCTTATTGAAAATACCTAGCATTTAGGGAATTATTAATGCGTACTCAGTAAATGTGGTTGTATGAAATTAACATGCCATAAAGATAATCAAGTATTTTTATGACACTTGATACACTGCTATGTAAACTGATAAGTTATATAAGTCGACCTCAAAATTCTTTTCAAAAACCTAGTGAAGACGTTTAAGCATAATTCTCTTGTATCACTGATTTCTATTGATTAAAATTAAATGTTAAAATTAAAAATTAAGCATTGATACCACCATTATGAATATCAGTGTGAGAGGCTTCCATGCAGCTACACCCAAACTCATGATATACGGCATATGAAGTTGTTAATGCTAATGTAACAAAATACCATGGTTTGTCGTTCAGAACAATACACATTTACTATCTTTCAGTTCAGGGTACCGGAAGTCTAAATGTAAGTGTAGAACTGTGTTCTTTATGGAGCCTCCAGCAGACAATGCACGTCTTTGCCTTTTGCAGCTTCCAGAGACTGCGTGCATTCCTTGGCTTACTCTATGTCCAGAGCCAGCAGTGTCACATCCTCAAATCTCTGTTTCTTTCTGATGTTTTAATCTTCTCATCCCTACTCTGCCTCTGCATCCAGCCTGCTCACATTGCCTTTTCTGAATCTGACCCCTATACCTCCATCTTTGAAAATTCTTATGATAACATTGGGCCCCACTGGATAATTTAGAATCATCTTATCATCCCAAGATCCTCAATTTAATCACATCTGCAAAATCCCCTGTGCACATTTACCTAGAGGAACAGAAATATCAATATTATCAAATAAGGAGATATTTATTTTAAGGAATTAACTAATGTGATTATGAACAAGTCTAAAATCCATATGGCAGGCCAGCAGGCTGCAGCTCTGGCAGGATTTTATATAGCAGTCTTGAGGCAGAATTTCTTATTCTTGGGAAAACTGCATGTTTTTGTTCTTAAGGTCTTCAACTGACTGTATGAGGGTTACCCACATTTGTTGTGGGCGGTCACCTTTACTTAAAGTCAACTAATTGAAGAAGATGTTGATCACATCTACAGAATGTCTTCATATAAACACCTAGATTAGTCTTTGATTAAATAGCTGAGTACTGAAACCTAGTCAATGGACATATATGACAAACCATCACACCTTGTCAGGTAAACGATTCAAATGTTCTTTGATTAAAATTTGAACATTTAGGAGGTTGATATTATTCAGTCCACCACAGATGGAAAGTATTACACACACACACATATGCACACAAAATAAAACTGAGGGCGGGCCACGGTGGCTCAGCAGGTAAGAATGCTTGCCTGCCATGCCCGAGGACCCGGGTTCGATTCCCGGTGCCTGCCCATGTTAATAAATAAATAAATAAATAAAACTGAAAAGTCAGGGGAAATGTGTTAATGCTGGGTATCTATTTTGGGAGATTCTTTATCTTGATCATAATATTTTTAGTTTTGAATTATATATTATGAATTAAAAATATAGGAGTTAAGTACATTGATATAATCCATCAACCTTGGCAAAAATTATATAAAGTAGAGGTCTAAAAGGATTGGTTGACAGAGAAAATCAAGTCTTAATATTTGTAATAGCCTTAAAACACAAAATTAATATTCATTTTGGAATATGGTAATATTGGATGTTTCCTGAAATAGTAACTGATGATTTTTGAAACAAAAAACCAAAATAATCATTTTCATATGGATATAAAATATGCATGTGTTAAAATTTGAATTAACTCATTTTTAATGAGAGAACCAGGCATATGTTATTTCCAATTCAAAGGAAAAATGAAAGAACCACGCATTTATATGAATTAAAAATATGCTCAAATACAGCTCCCGGAACCACCATAGTGACCGAACACACAGCGCGCCCAGAACGGGAACAGCTTAGACCGACGGCAACTGGCCGGATCTGTGAGTTCCCCAAAGCCGGGGCGGCCGGCGCACCTCCCCCATAGGCGGCTCCGCGGAGAGAAAGGAAACAGTAGCAGAGATTGAATCCAAACGACCGCACTCGTGCACTCGCCGGATCTGTGAGTTCCCCTCCCCCATAGGCGGATTCGCGGAGAGAAAGGAAACAGTAGCAGGGACTGAGTCCA